>JARACY010000672.1:0-81026 GCA_029255725.1 Scrobipalpa atriplicella
CACAGACGGTTTATTTTTTGTCACTGCTGGTTCAGTAATATATTTTTACTTAGCTTAACTTGGGTAACCTTTAATAATTAATATTTCATCTACGTAAAACTTATTTATTTAAAGGTATGTTCCTCAATTATTCATCGGCTATGGCTGAGGCTGATTCTAAGCGAAACATATTGATTTAAAAACAACACTTACCATGATTTTCCTACTTGTTGAAGTATATTCTGCGAAAAGTAATATAATGATCATTGTTTCAATATTGACTGTTTGTCACCACTGCAATAACATGACAATTTGGTTTTACTTGTAGAAGTTGGTACCTAGGTACTTCAACATAACATAGAGTCACAGTATTTTGCAATATAAGTAAGTTCTTAATCAGTAGCGTACTTATTCGAAACCCACCAAATTATTAATCAATTAGTATACGTTCTTACCACGGTTCACCTCTTCGGTTGGTTTAATAAAAATTTCCCCTAGAAATAAGTTTATCCAAATTGAAAATTCAAGTAGGTAATAAAAACTCGTCCCACATAAAAAGCTAAATATCTACATCTCATTGTTTCAAACTCGTGTTAATGCCGATAGGAAAAATGATGACAAAAACATTTTCATTAATATTTCTAACATATTAATTAGTTTTGTGTCGAAGATCATCAAAGGTGACGAATGTAGCAATCTATCATCTTCAAACGTTATGTAAATAGTAGAAGTAATAAATATCTAGTAAGTTTTGTTTATAAGCAATTGTTTATAATTGCAAGTAGGCAAATGAAATTGGCTTTGGTGGTGTGGCAAATACACACCCTCCGGTGGTGATCTGATATTGGATTCAGAGGTCTTGGATTTGATTTCCGATATTCGACAACTCACTCGATAGAAGAAATATCCCCGTTTTTGAATGTAATTTTGCACCACATGTTCACAAAACGATTCGTTTTCAAGGGTTGTATCATGGGGTCTTTATAAAGCCTATTTTCGATTGATCATGTCGAGAGCAAACCATAATAAAAAAAAAACATGCTGTATAGCTTGAAAACTCCTGCGCACCCCATTAAATTGGTTACTAATTTGACAGCATTCAAATTGAGTTGCTAAAATGTATTTCTTTCTAATTTGTCGATCTCGATCTGCCAGCCGAAGGTCGGACACGCCTACTTTTGTAGATATTTTGAGATATCGCGTAATTTTCATAACAATATTTTGCTTATGTAAATTAATTTTGTGCGAAAAATAAGGGGTCCTAACCCTTCTTGAATCAAGAGAAACTTCTGTCATTTGCTTGGCATCTCGCCATTTTTGTCAGTCCATTTGTATAGAGTATAGACTCGGCTCATACATTGACATGAAAATACAGTCGTACAAGGGTCTTTCGGCGCTTGGGTGACATTGACAGGATCTTTTTTTGGGCTTCGTTTAGCTTTTTCGAGAAGTAATCTACAGGTTTTTCACATCCATCTGTTTGCGTCTGTTTCAAAACAGCTCCGACACCCTCTATAGAGCCTCTTTAGAGGGTGTCGGAGCCCAAAAAAAGCTCCTATCAATGTCACCCAAGCGCCAAAAGATCCTTGTACGACTGTAATATAAAGCGACCATAAAAACATAATATTTTTTTATTAGAAGATATAGATAGGTAGGTAATGAAAACATAGTAGTTAACACTTTTGGATTTTGAGTAGCAGTTCATATAGGATTGTGTATTGCCACTGATTTTAGAAGTCGCTGGCGTTAGCTTTACTCTTCTGTGTGTATTGATGTGGTTACGGGTTGTCAGCCCATTATCTAAACCCTCGGGTTCCCGTACTAGCTTTTCGATATACTTGACAAGGGAATGATCCAGATTTTTTTTCTGTAGCCAATAACAATGCATATTAATCGGTTCAAAAACCCACACTTATAAACTTATCTTGACATTTTTTTCGTTTGTTACGTTCATAATTACATGTCAAACTTATTTTTAAGAAAAAGAAATCTTAAAGCTAAATAGTTTCAGTCAAATATACCGCCCTGTGTCATTACCGGCGGCGCAAATAAACTTGTGTCAGTTTCGTTGACTGGGCAACCCCTATCAGTTTATGGTGCGCTGTCCCTTACACCCGGTATTCATGTGATCTTGCAAACCTGTAAACATCTGAGCAATACTAATATTTTCAGCGTCTAATTTACTGGCCACGCCTCTGTCAACAGAGCGCTGACCACGATTTGTAGTAATTAGTAAACAAGGTGACATTTTGTAAACATGTGACATTTTGCGATCGTGATCGAATCATCAGCTCCATGGTGACATTCGATTTTACCGACGCTTCTAAGCAAAAGACAGAAGTTTCTCTTGATTCAAGAAGGGTTAGGACCCCTTATTTTTCGCACAAAATTAATTTACATAAGCAAAATATTGTTATGAAAATTACGCGATATCTCAAAATATCTACAAAAGTAGGCGTGTCCGACCTTCGGCTGGCAGATCGAGATCGACAAATTAGAAAGAAATACATTTTAGCAACTCAATTTGAATGCTGTCAAATTAGTAACCAATTTAATGGGGTGCGCAGGAGTTTTCAAGCTATACAGCATGTTTTTTTTTTATTATGGTTTGCTCTCGACATGATCAATCGAAAATAGGCTTTATAAAGACCCCATGATACAACCCTTGAAAACGAATCGTTTTGTGAACATGTGGTGCAAAATTACATTCAAAAACGGGGATATTTCTTCTATCGAGTGAGTTGTCGAATATCGGAAATCAAATCCAAGACCTCTGAATCCAATATCAGATCACCACCGGAGGGTGTGTATTTGCCACACCACCAAAGCCAATTTCATTTGCCTACTTGCAATTATAAACAATTGCTTATAAACAAAACTTACTAGATATTTATTACTTCTACTATTTACATAACGTTTGAAGATGATAGATTGCTACATTCGTCACCTTTGATGATCTTCGACACAAAACTAATTAATATGTTAGAAATATTAATGAAAATGTTTTTGTCATCATTATTCCTATCGGCATTAACACGAGTTTGAAACAATGAGATGTAGATATTTAGCTTTTTATGTGGGACGAGTTTTTATTACCTACTTGAATTTTCAATTTGGATAAACTTATTTCTAGGGGAAATTTTTATTAAACCAACCGAAGAGGTGAACCGTGGTAAGAACGTATACTAATTGATTAATAATTTGGTGGGTTTCGAATAAGTACGCTACTGATTAAGAACTTACTTATATTGCAAAATACTGTGACTCTATGTTATGTTGAAGTACCTAGGTACCAACTTCTACAAGTAAAACCAAATTGTCATGTTATTGCAGTGGTGACAAACAGTCAATATTGAAACAATGATCATTATATTACTTTTCGCAGAATATACTTCAACAAGTAGGAAAATCATGGTAAGTGTTGTTTTTAAATCAATATGTTTCGCTTAGAATCAGCCTCAGCCATAGCCGATGAATAATTGAGGAACATACCTTTAAATAAATAAGTTTTACGTAGATGAAATATTAATTATTAAAGGTTACCCAAGTTAAGCTAAGTAAAAATATATTACTGAACCAGCAGTGACAAAAAATAAACCGTCTGTGTCCCTTCCTGGTTCTGTAATAAAAGCCAATATAGGCGGATTCGAGAGTTTTTTACTGTTTTGCAGTTGCAGGCGCTGTGCTGACAAATTGTCTCTTTATCATACGTTCCTTTAGTTCTCTTTCTAAAAATATTTAGGAATCTTTAAAGGATGAGCGATTTTTAATGTGTGATGAAGAGAACTATCTCAGATGATAATAGGGCAAACGTTTTTTACTAGTTTTGTAACGCTCTGCGTCCACCTTGGTAATGTACCTTTGTATAAGGGACATAGGCGTGATTTTATTGTATTTATGAGTACATAAAAGATTTGATGTAATAATTGTACCTAATTTGATTGAGATTTTTGTAGGACACCCTGTACTCATTATACGACGTCACAAACTGAAATGTGTTTTTCGTTGCGAACTGATAATTTCCGATATAAAATCTCGCGGTACAATTATACAGCGTTTAACGCGTCTTAGTATCGGCGAGCACGAGAGAGTCAGTCGTGATCGGGGCATTATCGCGAGCGATGCTTCAGGGGATGCTGTAGCTGCGCGCACGCAGACGCTCCGCCGACCGAGCCGCGCGCACACGGTTGTGCAGCCTGAGCCATGCATGCGGACCCTGAGTCGCCCACTTGCCGGGAAGAAACCCAGCTCCTCCCTGGAGCCGATGAGTGGCTCAAAGTCAAAGCGGTGCCGGCCAATGGCAACCTTTCTCCGGGAGTCTACTACCCTACCGTCACCAGCAAGAGGTTCGTCGCGCAGCACCCTCAGCGCTGCCTTGTGCCGTCCGAGACCAGCCAGTACTGTGTCGCTTTTGTCCGTCTATCGCCTATGTTATTTGTTTTTCACATTTGCATTAGAAAACTGTTTCTCTTAAGTATTCCACATTAACGTTAACGAAGGTCGTCATCGCTCTGACTAAACGTGAACTAAACGTTCACACTTACAGTATATCACCGTTCTTATTGCCAGTCGATGGTGCGAAACAATAATTATATTTTGTTTATTTGTTAACAGGAGTCGGTCACACAGGCATGGCGCTACGCGGCGGACTAGGAGACGGGCGATTCTCAAAAATGGGGAGTGCAATATTCTCAAATCGAAGATATCACAGAGGCGTCTCCGGTTCCTCCAGGATATGTTCACGACCCTCGTGGATGCTCAGTGGCGATGGACCCTCCTAGCGTTCACACTCTCTTTCATTCTCTCCTGGTTGGGATTTGCTCTAATTTGGTGGCTAATTGCTTTCACACATGGTGACTTAGAGCTGGACCATATGCCGCCTCTGCAAGAAGAAAACGATTGGAAACCTTGTGTTTTCAACATATTCGATTTCACTTCATGTTTCCTGTTCAGTATTGAAACTCAGCACACCATTGGTTACGGTGCGCGTACGACCACGGAAGAATGCCCGGAAGCCATATTTATAATGTGTCTCCAGAGTATAGTGGGCTGTATGATACAAGCTTTCATGGTAGGAATCGTTTTTGCAAAGATGACTCGGCCTAAGCATCGAACACAGACCCTACTCTTCTCGAAATACTGCGTGGTTTGCCAGAGAGACGGTGATCTGTGCCTAATGTTCCGTGTCGGTGATTTGCGGAAGTCACACATCATCGGCGCAAGTGTGAGAGCCCAGCTGATTCGATCTAGGACGACGAAAGAAGGAGAGCTATTGTCGCACTATCAAACCGAGCTAGAATTGCACGCCGACGGATGTGACAGCAATCTGTTCTTTATTTGGCCAATAACGATGGTGCATAGAATAAACGCGGAGAGTCCGTTCTACGGTGTGTCGGCGGCGGATGTGCTTCAGGAGAGATTTGAGATTGTTGTCATCCTGGAGGGTACGATCGAGTCGACGGGGCAGACCACGCAGGCCCGATCGAGTTACACGACCAGTGAAATTATGTGGGGGCACCGGTTCGTGCCGCTAGTGGCGTACAACCGCGAACGACAGGGCTACGAGGTGGATTACTCCAAGTTCGACGAGACCACCCAGGTGGATACTCCTCTGTGCTCCGCGAAGGAACTTGACGAGTTCTATGGCAACAATCCGGACCGTAGATCTATCGGTGAGTTTTTGCGAATCAAGTCCCGTGGTGCTGGGTCGCTGCTCAGATTTAACAACGCTTTGAGTGTGTGTGCTTCGTCTCCGACGCTATCTTGACACAAATTCGTCTAATCTCTTGACAAGATAACGAAATTTCTTGGTCACTGTCACTGAGGTTAATATTTTAGACGTCAGTTTACATATTTGTTTCGTAAAATAACGAGTCGAATCGAAACGTATCATATTATGGAAAGTTTTACCGTTAAGAGGGTATTGATATTATTAGATATGTTTATTTTCATTAAGGAAGAAAAGGTTATTTAACAATAACCCCGGCATATGTCGTATTAAATATGCAAGTGTGTTTGTTTATCATAGGTCAGACGACCCTTTATGTTTGCGATAATATATAATAATTTATAGTAGAGAAAAGGGTTCATAAGGAAATGTTTTATTGAAAGTAGTAAATCTTACACGATCTAACCGTATAAGAAAAGCATATTATTTTGTTTATACAATTTACATGTTTCTATATCGTTGGTCATTAAATTAATGTCTCATTATCACGTGTTAAACTTAATTTATTACCATAAGTATCAAAGATATGGCAATATATGTAAACATGCAAACTACTTATAGATGTTGAGAATATTATGTCATGATTATTGAGTTAAACTATAATTATATCAAAAATCGGCAGATTTTTAGAGAGAGGATCAAAATTCGAGTGCTTTAACCAATTTATTTAATGAACGGACCAATTTTAAATATTCATTTCACAATAGATATCAATTTCCCACGGAAAATATTACTTTTTCCTCTTGAAATTCCAATAAATCATAAGTGAAACCGCAGGTCAGGAAGCTAGTAGCTAGGTTATTGATAGCTAGTTAGTATTGAGGCGATATGTTACGCATCAAGTCACCCTCGGTAACATATTCACACTTCTTGACCGGGGCAAAGGACGATAACTTGCTACTAATTCATTTACACTGCTCTAGTAGAATCATTGTCATTTTTAATAATTAAAAAATATGTTGCCATATACAATTTTACAAAGTAGACAACTAAACACTACTAAAAAAGGCAAAAGGGATGGCTGACGAGACCAAAGTCACGCCAGCGCTGTTTTTCAATCACTTTCACCTCCCTGAGATCTTAATTATGGGGTACAAGCGTCAAGAGCTACATAAATTTTTAATCATTACTTACTTTGAGTATAAATCTATCTTCTAATTCTTATCGTTATATTTTTCCGATACTAAAGTCAAAAGCGTTGAGCTCATACAATTTCTTCGAAACTTTGTTATGTAGTTTGCAAAATTTAGGATGTCTAAGTAGTAAAAGGTACCTAGGAAGAATATTTTAAAAAAAAGTCTCAATTTTTGATTGTTTACTATTAATTTTTGCATGTCCCCATAGCGTTATTCCGTAGGTAACGATCAAGCCTCTTGCTTGTATGTTTTTGTACGAATAAAGTAGGAATTAATAGTACGGAAACATCTAGTAGGTTTATGTAATATCCAGTGAACCGTGACAGACTACATATCTATCGGTCACACTTACTTGATTAGTGTAAAACGATATGCGTATACTCTAGAGTGCAATTTCTATGAACATATATCACTTTGGTATGTATTATGACATGTTTAATGAATTCTAGTCATTAAAGCAACGTGCCAAAACATAAATGAGGAGGAAGGAAAATTCCAATTTCTTTTCATACCATTTCTGTAGTTGATGTAAGTCAGTTCAGTAAGAAAACTCTTATTATTATTTATTTATAATAATCCCTACAAATGTGCACAAAGACGGCCTTATCTCCTCCAGACATTTTACAGAAAGGGGAGATTTAGAGAAAACCATACCTACCTGTCCTTAAGTAGGTGAATCTTTTCCATGACTAGGTTATCATAAGCGTTTTCTCTAAAGAATCAAGTGCTTTGATTGTAACCTACTTTTAATAACAAAACAATTAATTTGAGGAGCATCTTGAAACTGCAATCCACTTATATTGTTGTCTAATCGGTAGTTATATTGATAGGAACAAGATATTGTATCCTTTAGATAAGAATTCAGAAACTTCTTGGATATCCCGGTTATTTCAAATTAATGTAATGTATAGGTACAATGAACATAGGTAGGACTATATTTGCGCACTAAACTAACTGCTTATAACGCGTTCACTATAAGATGATTACTGGCAGCCCATATATAGGTAAAATAACATTTTCTGGTGAACGGGGCTTATATAAAAAAATAATATAAAAACTAGGCTTATGGAACATTATGTACAAATAGTCGCCTTATTGCTAAATGACAATCTATCTTGCAGATTGTTTAAAATTTCATTCATCATTTGATTCAAAATATTCATCTTCTTCGAATAATTTATAAAAGACAACGCCTTAACGTCAAATAATAGGCCATTTCTTTTAACAGTCAACTAATGTCCAGAAATACTTGACAAATTGGCTCACATTAATTCGAAGCACAAGGTATTTGTATAATGTCACAACATTATATGTATTGGATGGTATATTAGTAGAAATTGACTATATTATGTAGTGACAATTGTTTTATTTTATTCCACGTTTATTACCATTTTACTTTTTACAGCTTTATTAATTTGTGAACTGGTATTAATTTGCTTTTGACTTTTTATATAAAGTTTTATTATTAACTTGTTTTTTTATAAACAATTATTATTATTATTAATTTCTATGTGAGCCGTGGATAGAAAAGCGCTCTAGTAAACAGTTCATTATTAATTACGAATTTTATAGCAGCAAATCAATATCAGTGCTGTACCTACTACCTATTATTCAGTGCACATTATTTTAGTACATAGAATGGCCTTAATTCACGCCGTCCAGTTACTTATTCTAATTCTTAGTAGCGCTGTCACTTTCTTAACTTTGACATAAGAACAGGATAGCAAACAAATTCGTGAGTTTGACATTTCTTATCTGACATAAGACTGCTTAAATTAAGTAAAATTAGTGAGCACGCTCTATGGTCATTCCTTATTTAAAGCGCCGTACGTCAAATAAAGAATGTCAAAGTCAAGTGTTTGTTTGATATCCTGTTCTTATGTCAAATTTAAGAAAGTGACAGCGCTACTAAGAATTAGAATTAGTAATAGTGCGTCCTGAATTAGCACCAATATCTCTTGTATATATGTATGAGATATGAATACTAAAGATTTTGTATGGGCAAGTATTTATTTTTTAGAATGGTTTCGGGAATGTTGTTCAGTTTCGTTGACTGAGCAACCCCTATAAGTTGCCTGTTTTGGGATAGAATTATGCACTACTAACTAAACTTCACACCTATTAAGCAATTTTCCAGTTATTAACTTATATTAACAGTAAACTTATGTGCTCTCCTGAATGTAGATGATAGAGAATGATTGATAACTCGATGCTTTGTACATTATTAGGTCTAAAATTAGACAACACAGCAACCTCAAGGCTCTACAATATTTATATCATAATTCCAAGCCTAAAATCGTTATATTTTGTATTATTTTATACGGTTATTGTATTTCTCGAAATCATAAAAAATATACCGGGTGTAAGGGACAGCCTACCAGAAACTGATAAAGGAAAGAATTTCCTGGGAAAAGTTGTTTAGTTTCGTTGACTGACCAACCCCTATCAGTTTCTGGAACGCCGTCCCTTAGACCCCGAATATGTTTGATTATACGGGGTGTAAGGGACAGCGTCCCGCAAACTTATAGGGGTTGCTCAGTCAACGAAACCGAACAACTACCACCAGGTTTTTTTTTTAGGAAATGAAAAAGAAAATTTGCTTTTTCATACAAAATTACCACCTCGATGAGACAATTTGTATGGAAAAGCAAATTTGTTTTTTCATTTCCTGAAAAAAAATCCTGGTGATAGTTGTTCAGTATCGTTGACTGAGCAACCCCTATCAGTTTGCGGGACGCTGTCCCTTACACCCGGTATGTATGGCTTTTAGTTTGGGTGATGTCTCGCTTGATCTGAGCTGTAATAATCTGTATATCTAATGCCAATCATTATACCTCGTCATCAAATGCACATTCACATTTATATATTGGTCGCTTAAAGAAAACAATATACCTACACGAAATTTTTTTTACTAACATATTTGGGGTGAAAAGCGCAGCATACTTGGGGTGAAAAGATTGGACAGAGTCCGTAACACCACTCTGCGCTCCAAGACGCGCATCACTGATGTAACCGAGAAGACGGCAAAACTGAAATGGGACTGGGCGGGTCACGTATGCAGAATGCACCCAGATAGATGGGCCAGGCTAGCAACAGAGTGGGTTCCCCTCGATAGCCGGCGAGGAAGAGGAAGACCAAGAAAACGGTGGCGTGACGACCTAGATGCCTTTGACAGGGACTGGGTAAACATGGCTCAAGATCGCGAAATGTGGAAGGAGAAAGGGGAGGCCTTTGCCCTGCAGTGGGACATCCCAGGCTAACAAAAAAAAAAAAAAAAAAAAACATATTTCACGACAAGGTTAACTATAATTATGACGTTTAATCTAGTAGATAATAAAACGATGAAAACATGAGCAATACTAATTCTGTAGCTAATCTAATGGACTTATATCTAATCCGGTCTTGACATGAAAAGCCTAAATCGTGAAATTGCAAATAAGTGACGTGTACTTGTTAATCATAAAGCTATACTGTCTTAAAAGAGTTTTCCTGGTTTAATGTGTAAGGCAAGCTGGTTTTTTACATATCTGTATTAAAATACCAAATTAACGAGTTCTATAGAGTGTAACAGAAAGGGGATGTACAATTTACCAAAAAGGAGATGAGTTTTTAGTAATAATATAAACAATTTCTGTATAAAAGTTTCAGTTAAATTGATGAAAATGTAAAGGAGATAAGAATGTTTTACTTATGTGTCTCAGTCAGAAGTTAAGTTATAATTTATTATAAGTATTTCATCTCTTTTAGACTGTATATCTCCTTTCAGTTCTTTGTACTATGTTTCACAATGTTGTATTACTAGTATGACAGTAGAACGTAGATACAATATGTGACGTTCCACGTGCAAAGGTAATAGGTACCTAATGGAGGGTTTTAAGTTATGCATATCCCTGTAATCTGCAACCCATAAGCTATTCAAAATCTCTCCGTAAAGTACCCCTTTAAAACCCTCCATAAGGTATCTTTTCACGTGGAACGTCTCTTAAGTGTGACTGTGAGTGTTGTGTTGTGTAATGTTTTGTAACTGTGTGTATGTTTGTGATGTCCCAGAGAGTACGGAACACCCGCCCATCAAGATCCCAGACAGAGCGCCCACCACCGAACCTCAGGCGCACCACATGGACGGCGATTACACTGTCACATTGTAACCTTGAACTTCCGTGAACTTGAACTTTCGTGAAACTTTCTTGAACAACTTCATTGAACTTCCGTTGACTTGAACTTTCGTGAACTTGTACTTCCGTGAACCTAAACTTTCATGAACTTGAATTTTCATTACCTAATTCTCTCGATTGATTAGAAAATATATATTTTTACAGTAAAGTCTTCCGATAAAGTGCCACTTAAATTCTAGTTTCTTTGTAAAATTAGGTAATTCATTATACCTACTATGGATAGAAAATATAATATTGCCTGTGCTAAAAAACTGCATCCATTTGAATGATATGATAGATAAGTAAATGAATTCGGTGAATTTATTAGAAACGTTTCCTTTAAATGTTTGTATCAGTTCCCTTTGGCTTCCATGTGATTAACTCGGTTGTTATGTATAAAAAGAGGTTGTGAAAATTAAAGAAAATAGATTGACATACGAGTTTTATGACAAGGTCGAATTAGTTTAAGCTTTTTCGAAACATATACAATATTTAATAGTAGAGAGATAAATAATATATTAAGGTATAAAATGCTAGTTTAAAAAGTTAAATTGTCGCAAAATATAGATGTTGTCATATTTTTTTTAAGAATAAAAGAAACTGTGAAAGAGCCGTGTTAGCGGGACTAGGGTTTATATTTAAATAATAATGTAATTTTTAATATATGTTTTCTGTATATTTTAATTAATAATAATGGATCCGTATCTCGTTAGTAATCAGTTCAGTTACTAGTCAAAGATTAAATAGATAATAAAATAACATTTTGCGAGCATCGCAATGAGGGTAATTCGGCGTTGCTTACGACACGACTTAACTTAATTAGTCCATACCTGTCATTTTCTATCATGATAAAAGAGAAAGAGGCGGCAATTTTTTTTAGTTGAGATTTAGTTAAGTCGTGTTCTTACCGAATTGCCCTCAATATGAATCTCAAATACGTATTTAGAGCTTTACTTCAATTACATTCCAGTATCTACACATTTACAAAAGTTAATAATATAATTATGGTTAAATAGTTAATTAATTTAAGTTATTATCAACTTGTGATGATTGTGATGAAATCATATACCATTTAAGTATGTTTTGCTTTTATTTATATACCAACTAAGTTAAGTTAACATCCAAAGAACAAATAAATATGCACTGTAAAATATTGTCACAAAGTTTTATTGTTAAGTTAAAAAAAATGTATGTACCTAAAAGAAAAGAAAATAGTTAGTGTTATCAGAGTATAAATGGACTCATGCCATCAATTTTTAGGTGGGTAACTGCATTTCATTGAATTAATTTTCAGTTACATAAAATGTGTCCGACTCAGATGAATTTCTCTGAAAATTTATAGGACATATTTTATGTAGCTAAAAATTTATTCATAGAAAGACAATTACCTAAATATTTCTAACAAAATGTCAATTTGATGATTAAATTGGACATCTAGTACAGTTTGATTTGTCCTCGATTGTACTTTCTCGTCACAAAGTGCAATGTAGTATAGTGATGTATGTAAATATTGAATAATTTATGTTGTGGCGTTTATTTGTGTTTGATTTGTTATCTCAACATCCTTCTCAACTCACCTAGGTACTACTGAACGTATGACATTCGATTGCTTTTGAACAGTTATAATTAGATAAATATTAAAATAAGTACTGAAATCAAACAAAACTTTTACATGAATGCGATTTCAATCATAGCTTCAACGAACTAAACTATAAATAGAAAATTTGAATTATATTTTTTAACACTATTGGTTACCTCTACGAGTGCCACACTAAAAAAAGAGAGGAAAATTATTCAAGCTGTAAAAGTATAATAAAATGTAAGATTTACCTACACAAATCCATAAGACATTAAGTAACTACATACATCTGCGGCACTTAATAATTAGGTACTGTTTGGCGA
The DNA here is from genome assembly GCA_029255725.1 of Scrobipalpa atriplicella. NCBI lineage: Eukaryota > Metazoa > Arthropoda > Insecta > Lepidoptera > Gelechiidae > Scrobipalpa > Scrobipalpa atriplicella. The sequence goes on from JARACY010000672.1 coordinate 12,900, forward strand.
CAGCGTTATACGTTAACAGGTTCGTATTCGTAGGCAAGCACTCACAGGTGATAAATAAACATACTAAGTAAGTACTTTACGTATATACCTACGATATTATTAAAATCAAAAGTGTACTTACTTTTTTAAACGCAGACACAAAGACTAAACCCTAGACATCCTTCATAAAAAAAAACTAAATTTCAACAGTTTGATTACTAAAGTCTGTGCGAAAAGAGAACAGGCATGGAATTTGAGGGCGCGAATTTGTATTTAATTAACTGTCGCTTGGTCGTGTAAGGATTATGCCCAGGTCTTTAACAGTAACCTTCTACATTAAATTTGGAGGTTTTAGGTCAAACACCTAGGCATAAACCCCACGCAACCAGCCGTGGGTTAATTAATACAAATGTGCGCCCTCCAATTCTATGCCTGTTCTCTTTTGGCACAGATTCTATACAGATAGATTTTTATGGGTGTGACTATGTGGTGAATTGTGGTGTTGGAAATATTGTTGTTTTATGGTGTTCGGCTGCTCTTGTGACGTCTATACGAGTAATGGTGAAGTTTATAGCAACTGTAAATCAGATAGTGACTGTTAAAAGACAACAATTAGTCATGGAGGTAGGTAGAGCTATTGTTTTAGTATTTACTGGTCGTTTCAATGTACTTTATAGTATTACTAATATAAACCAGAATGATTATTTTAGTACTTGCGGTAATATCTAAGGCAACATAAATAAGACTAATGCAAGTACTTTTGAATTTGAAAGACTATTTTTCAACTTAAAATATACAACGTAAAAATGCAGGTGCGGATGGTACGGTCCGTTTATATTGCACATATGCTAAGTTCAGCTTCGTAAAAGATAATATTATCCTGTCAAATGTTGTTTCTTACAAAGGAATTGGTGCAATATTAATGGCTCGTACTGGACTCAACATCTCGCATGACGTCGACCAAACCAATGACGTAACACCTCCACTTTCCAGGCTACATGGCGGTCGGTTCATCCCTGCCCGATGACGTCATCCTCCGCAACCCTCCAGGCCCGAAGACCGATCTCCCTTCACCAGTCATTCGTCTCTCTGATCGCCTGGTAGTGGACGCTATACGAAGAGCCAGTCTTACTAAAAGACCGTCTATTGTCAAGTACCCACCAGACTTCTTCAATAGAGACCAGTCGACATCGTCCAGTGAAGATGAGGGTGAAGTAAAGACGAAGAAGCGACGGTCTAAGAATATTGATGACAAACCTTAATTTAGGTACATAATTATCTGATAGCGTAATGGACATTACGTATACTAACCTCAATTTTATTCGGGAGTGTAAAAGGAAATATTTTAAAACAAAGTGTTACAAATTTTTGCAATGATTTTTGGGTGAGGATGCAATATCATCAATAACTCTTACCAATGTCTTCCAAATATTTTACCTGTCCTATTGTAACTCTACGTATAGGTAGAGACTAACGAAATAATGGAAAATATGAAAATCTAATAATAATATAATAAGTATCTAGTTATAATTAAGTGTAAGAATACTATTAATGAATATAGAAAGAGTAAGCTAAGCATCTAAAATGGTTCCTTAAAATAAATTGCTGTACAAAATGATACTAACGCCATCTATTGCTGAGTAGCGGAACTACTTTTTCTCAAACTTGATTGTGATTGTTATGATGGTTGCATAAAAGAAAAAGAATAAATTAAAGATAATTTAACTTTAAAACTGTGTATTTAATTATTTACTGATTATCAGTTGTCTATAGGTACTCTACGTGATTTTGGTTTTAGATAGGTGAAATAAAAGTCTTATTAAAAATTGATAAATACATTTTAATACCTGTTTTTCTGGTAATTTCCATTAGGAAAATACAAAGCTTTTGAACTCATATTATGGCGGCGCCTGCACCGCTACAGGCCCCTGAATTACATTCAAATCGTCTTAGAAAACTGAATAATATTACTAAAATATACTTAAATATTAAATCATTAAAATAAATTTAAAAAGTAGGATCAAACAAACAACATGATGAATTGTTCGATATTACAAATTGCATAAAATATAATAAGATAAAATATAAATATAAATATTAACAACATTATTCAGTTACCAAAAATTTAATTAACATACTAAAAGGGTTAATCCATTAAATAGTGTACCAAATACTAAAGTTAGTATAAAGAACACTAAGCTAATGTTTGTTCATATTTTTCAGGAGATTATAACTCAGCAGTAGTTACAGCCTCTGCTGTAACTATCAACGCACCGCACTTGTATCGTAAGGTACTATTATCTTTTTCATTATGATACAAAACATTTTTAGTAATAACAATTTCATTTTCTAAATTCATTGCGTCATGTTTGCGCATTATTCATATAAAAATATATATTTCTAGATTTGCATTTCCATGTTAAATATAGATCCTAGGTAATTACAATTTGTAGGTACATATGTACGTATATATAGATAACGGTATGCCTACATAAATGGTTACCCCAAAAATTTGCAAATTTAGGCACTTTTACTAGTAACTTGTACTAACACCAACTTGCTTAGTTCGTAGCAGACTTTTGAATAATACTTATTATATAATTGCACCGTTCAACAGTAAGTGGATCTTATCCAGTATAAGCGCATAGGAAAGCCAATGTAACTTACATATCTATAAAATCGATTGGTCTCACTTTAAACTGGTTTTACAATAAAAACAGGGGCCATCATTTTACTACAGGGTAAAAACATATAACTAGAACTTCTTAGCTGGTAATTGCACTCATAAAATAACATGACGTTCAAGACACCATAAATTCTCCCAGTAATATAACAATACCAATTTTTATCCTATTTATTAGTCCAATGATAATAAACATAACTATTTTGACAATATAATACGACATTAGGTGTACGTCAAATGTACTAATGCGGTTTAAACTAGAAAAAAACCAGACGCATACGATGGATTTTATGTCACACATTCTCTCGTGCGTGCGAATTTTTAAATATAAACAAGAGATATAATTTTTAGAATATGTATCGAATCAATGTTATTTATCAGCATAAGTTCAATTTTATGAGTACAATCCAAGAAGCAAGTTATACAATTTTACACCAAAGAGATGATCTATCATCTCAATTTTTATAATTAACTAATTCTATCGTTAGTTTGACTGTCGATAGAGTATTTATTAATATTAATTCTTACACACAAACAGCGGAGGATAACCACTACATTATTATAAATTTCATAGGATTTTTAAAGCTTTTTGTTAATTTGACAAGCCCGATGGTGCTTGTAGTGCCCGCGACTAAATTACACTACACTAGGTTAACTAAATAAATACTTGGTCTAAGTCACACCCTGTGATAAAGCAGGTGATAGTAGAAGGAAAATTACATTTGAAACTATAAAATCAACTAAGTACTTCGATTGGTAACATAATGTTTAAATATTGGATGTCCTTTTTCCTAGTGGCTGATAAGTATTTTAAAATAGTACGTGCTGGTGATAGCAAGAATCTCTTTCCAAGAAACAGAGATCGACCGATATTTGAGGGCAATTTTCTATCATATTTTGGTCTTTATTCCCAGGGGATAGTTTTTTATATCGTTAGCACCTTACTATCAATATCACTCAATAATAGTAAAAAGTTCACTAATTCATGGTTTTCTTATTTTAAGAAAAGGTTTGAGAAAAGAAAATTTATCTTTATAATCCATAAATTTAGTAAAATTTTATAAAAGTCCTTGTTTCACTTTCTCCTGCAAAACGAATTAGAACACCTAAAAATCTACAATAACAATTTGGCTACTCTACTATACTAGTCAGTCGACTTCTACTGTTCACCTGCAGCGCTTCTCGCGCCTCCCGCACGCGCTGGGGGGCGGGGGGGCGAGGAAGCGGGGGTGGGGCGGGGGTCAGGCGGGCTCTGCCTCTGATGACGTCACCAGGATGGGAGGGGGGGCTAGCTTGTGGTCCTCCATGTGGTTGTCGCTGGGGGACCTGGAAGATAAGAAAAATATACGATATCATTAGGTGCCATCTTCAAATTGAAAGCAAGGGGAAACAAGTCACCATTTTCAGGTGTATTGAAGACTAAAATCATTGGAAATCAAAATCCTAAAAGCATATTTGATTTTCGAATTACCTTCAACATCTTAAAATTTGTATAGTTAATCTTCTATATAAATAATGAAATTAGTCCTAGAATGTAGCCTTGAGGTACACCTCATTAGGATCGTATGTCTATTTTATAGATTAGTTTTAATTCTTCATGTTTTTTCTGACTATTATGTTACTGACTGATATAAGAACACTAAAATTCTTTCTTTGCATTATCTTTTTCATTATTATGTCGTTTCGAATATCACTGGTATCAGAATCATTTGAAAAATCTGTACAAGTTCTTTTGAATTCATATTATTTCCCTTCTAATGACAATATACTACAAGCAGATTTTTAAAATCTCTAGAAATATCTTAGCGCTTCCAGAAAGGTTTTTAGTTCATAACCCGTTGCCAAGGTAAACAAATTTTTAAATAGAAATAGGTACTATGCAAAATACGTACTTAGAAATCATGATCAGAAAAAAATAATTGCGCCGTATAAAAAAACTAATAACAAGGTGTAAATGATTTTGTTGTTTTCACAAACTATGCAGCCAATAGTACTGTGTGCTTCACCTTTGAATATTAGATAACCACATAGAATACAAAATAAACATTCATTAAGTACCTATTTCAACAGTAGGTACTTAACGATGTTGAAGTAAGAATTAAAACTTTTTAGTTGGAACTTAAGGAGAAATAAAGGGATGTGATAATATATTTTATTTTACTATTAAATAAATGATGGTATTACGAAGTTTACTTACTTCTTGATTCTATGGTGGTGATTATCCTCTTTATGATCATGGACATGCCCATTAGCAGCATGACCAATCCCATTGGGCAAGTGATGGTGTGCGTGAGCTCGTCTCATGCTCGCGTGGCTGTGACTCCTCTTCATGCGATGTTCTTCTACTTCTTTCTCTTTCTCCTTCTCTTGCATCTCTAAAGGCTTCTCTCCGTTTTCTACTGCTAGGTGGGTGTGGCTGGTGTTCCTGGAAAAGTTAAATGTGTTTTTAAAAGCAATACCTACGAGACGTATTATTAAAATTATGAGACCCAGATTTTTAGAGGAAGGAAGTAAGGTTACTTCAATATACAAACATCGGTGATGTGATTCCTCGACACGTCTCATCGAGGCAAAGAGTGAACCAAGCAAAGGCACCTACAATTACCTTGAATTGCACATAGTATAGGGTGGTCTTCGGAATGATTAGAATGAAGGGGCTAGCCAATACAGTTTAATAGCCAATGCGACCTGTCAAGATCTACTGTACCTACTAGTAGCTTTGGTAGTCTTTGAAATCGTGACTATGTCAAACCGTAGGCATATTTACCTGGACTTCTCATTGATATGCTGGACGAAGTTGTTCTGTGCTAAGAGGCGGTTCTCCCTGGCTCTGGCGTCCGGGATCTTGATCTCGATGTGCTCGTCCAGGGACATGGAGTCCACCGAGCTCATGTCTAGGGTGTCGTTGGAGAACGTCTTCGGAATTGTGCCGAGCATGCGATCTGAGGAGAAAGGTTTGTTTAAAATGGATTTTCTTCACGGTGCTATATTGTTCGTTGATATCATATATTTTAAGATTATTTTTATATCAAAAGAAAATGACAAAATTATTGAAACAGAACATTATAAAATAGTTTGGATCTTTATCTCTATCGTTGACCGGTGAAGCGATCTTAAGATTGAGAGCATTATTATTATGAGATGTATTTTGACAGGTCTTTTTGTTTTGAAATAACATTACTGATACGAACTTAAACTCGTCAGTTTCAAGAGCTGATTTATTAATACGGGTCATAAAAGTGATAGGTAGAGGTTGAATCCATATTTGAGACCCAAATAAAAAAGTATAAAATCTTTAATACCTAATTTCTGTGAGGTGGAAACAGTAGCTCGAAGCTCATCGAGTTGTTTTGCGGAGCAGAGCGGAGTGTCCACTTCGTATGTGTTGTTGAAGCAGGTGTAGTCAACCTGGAATTCAATCATTTAATCGTATATTTTACCATTTTTATAAAAAATAAATATTACCATAGAAACATCTTCATCAGCTCATATACGTCCCCACCGTGGGACACGAGACTACTGTGAAATAAGCGCCAAAACGTACATTTATGAAATTCGGAAACCGAAAAACACATTGGTATGTGGTGGAATTCGAACCATGCACTCTTGCACTCCTGTGCAGCGGCCCATCCACTACACCATCGGGCTTGTATCTTCAACAGGTAAAATTTTATGTAAAAATAATATAATTAAGAAGATACTAAGTGCACCCCATCTAATAGCGCTAATTCTAGTAGCAGGCTTTCAATTTACCATATTTACATCTATGAAATGGCACATGGGCACGTGCTGGATCCGCCTATGGTTATGCCTAAGATTGTTGCACCGATAATTTGCTGGTCCAAGTTAGAATTCTACTAGAATTGGATACTTTGCAGACATTTCAATGTAATGCATATATGCAATATGCATAATGTAACAGAATCACGTTTTCTATATCGTATCTAAAAATATGACGCAGAGATACTTAATTTCTGTATGAAGAAGACTTTAACGATGTTATTTTTAACTAACTACATCATCACATAAATGATGAATAATGATAAATTGCATTAGGTGGTTGATCTTTGCCAACACAACACAAACACGATTCTGGTTATGATTTATGATCAAACAAGGAAAATAAATTTAAATAATTGTCTGCAAACTGGTAATTCCTCACTTTGCGCAGAAATCTATAGATAACGGATATTGCAAAAAAAACCAACATATCACGATTTGATGCGGTTTTTTGTAATAATAATAACTAAGGAAATAATTTAGTGTTATTGTGTGTGAAATTTATGGCACCAATTTGTTGCAATTTTCATTTTCGATTTCATTGTTTTCAACATTAACCTACTTATTTTAGATAATTTTGAAAGAATTTTCCCGCTTTTTTTTGAAAAAATAAAATTGCTCTCTGTTCTTTTTTTTTCGATAAACAATATTTTCTATCTTGCAGATGTTAGTGATGAGGTCATCGGTATCGTCAATATATTTATTTGTCAAAGAAATGTTCTTGATGTTATTGACAAGATACATTTTCCTGTACTTATCATTGTCACTTGCCACAGTGTAAGTATTTGCGTCACTAAGGTCAGTACCTTCGCCTCTGCAGATAAAACCTACAAACTAAGTACAGTAAGGAGCAACATATGTTGCACATCGACCCTTGTAAAGAGTGACGTTTGAAAGTCATTGTCCAAGTGCGACAAAGATAACGCTCTACAAAACCGAACTTAGCCGAAGTGTAACATTTATGGCTTTTTCTGTATTGTAGCTTGCAGGGTTATTTGCGACCTGAATAAATTTTCCAGTGTCATGGATCTGACAAGATAATAAGGACTAACAAACAAGATTATCGTACGAGTGAACGACCAACAATTTATTACAATTTATTGATAATTATGTTAACAATATCTTCATCTGAATTGTAATGTACATATTCCATTCATAGATTTTGAAAATGAGATGCAGCATTCTTTAGCATGCAACGCGCAAGTTCGAAGGCCTTAGGAGAGAGATAATTATATATGTTACTTTGTAATATATTCTACGAAAACATAATTCATTTCAATAACAGCCATGTAATATTTTAGATGTCAATCTACTTACTCCAGCCAGACATAGTATAATTATGTAGCAGACACGAGTAAATTTTATTAAGAAGGCGGAGAACATGTTCTAAAAATATACTAAATATTGCGCCAAAATGACTATCTGGATAGGTGATGATGACCACATTGACGCAATCGAAATACGAGTATACCTGGTTGAGACTGATTTTATGTAGTTAGTTTCCGTCCGCAGGTGTTTGAAGCTAACATAATTTTATTAAGTCTATCCAACCCAACCCAACCGATTTTCGGAGACGGCAGCCAAATTTCATTGAAATTAACCATCTGCATGGGATTTGTGCCCAACTTTTTTAAAATTCTCTTTGCATGCCAATCCGGTGGAAGCATCATCTCACTTCGCGGGCAGTGATGATCGACTTGCAATGATCTAACCATACTAATTACAAAAACTCAAAGTTATTGTCCCCCTTCGAATAATGTAAATGATAACTTTGATATTTTGATCTATTATAATAATAATTAAGATGATTGTTTTTAACGGTTTGGTTCTATGTAACTGTTATGTTATAAACTGAAAGAAAATTGAAATTGAAATTGAGTACCCGCGATCTCTGGACAATGTGCTCACCTCATATTCACCGGTGTCTTTCCTGAAGGTCACCATGGTCTCGAAGCGGTGGCCCCACAGGATCTCCGATGGCAAGAAGCTGCTGCGTGCCTGCGTCGTCATACCAGTAGACTCGATCACACCCTCTGGAAACAATAATGGTAAAATCGTTAAGGAAAAGCCACTGAATTACGAGTATAGCGTATAATTAGCGTATAATCACTTTTCGGACAATCAGTGGGTAAGTCAAAATGGATAGGAATATGATCACTGCACATGGTCAAAGGCTATGGTGGAGTACTTAAGAAATAAGTTAGAGCTAAATTCCTCACGAATTATAAGAAAATTTGCATAAAAAGTAAATAGTCTCTAGACAGCTTAGTATTTGCTGCGCAGCAGAAATCCGAAAACACGGAGAAGAGGTGAAAAACCTGACAATTGCATGTTTTCGTCATATCTACGTATTTTTAGTAAGTAGCTAGGTACATACAGTAGACCATGTGTTCGCTCCAATATCGTAAATAGAAAGCACGAGGTGTAGGTATGCTAGTTGCTACAGATATGATTAATTCCCTCATAGTTCGGGGCAACCTCCCAAAACACTGTCGGGGATCTACGCCAGCCACATGTTGCTGTTTGCTAACAAAACACTATAGGTGTGATTGTAAATATCTAAAGATATAAGTCAAACAAGTAATTATCATGATTGACTTGAGAAACCAATAACTTAACTAATATAAATGAGAAGCATGAATTAAGAAGAATGAACAACAAAAGAATGGACGGAATGATAGACGATATGTATGGAAAAGACAAATGTATGGACAAAAGTTATGAATGACGACAAATTGATAACAATTTTAAAACAGAATCATGAAGAACAAGCATTACCTACAATAAAGTAAGGTCTCTCTTGTACTTTCTAGTCGTATAATGCAGCCATAAAAAAATAATGAAAACATTACAAGCGGTTCAATGATTCATATTATATTTTGTTTATGCATGATAAAATCTCCATTCCTTTTAAAATATTTAGTTAAGAAGACGTGAAGTGTTCTACTGTTTTTCTCAACTGTTTTGTTTATTTAGCAAATCTATTATTAGACATCTTTGTTCTTTAGACCATTGATGTTCCATTATTTTACTCAAGGATGATTTAACTACTTGTTTCTTTGATATAAAATTATTAGCTTCATATAAATTGAGTTACTTTTGTTTAATAGAATAGTTTGATGTTCTTATTAAAACTCAGACGGCCCAATAATCTCATTAATTTTATGAGATGGCATCAACCGCGCCAGGTCACTTACCTCTGCAATGAGAGAGCGATAGCAGGAAGGTCAAATATTAGTTAGTTTTATTACCAGCAGTTCATTTTATTGAAATGAAACAAAATTATGAATTAGCAAATATAAATCCATTGGGGTAAGTGTGTCATGTGAAATATGTTTATTCATATTTCAGAGAGCCATGTGAAATATGAATAAACAGTTTTATATTTTCTCCTTCTTTTCGTGTCAATAGGAGGCTCTATAACTATTGATATCCAATGATTATTAGCAAGTGCTTTATGATACTTTTGGTAATGGTACTGATATGCAAGTGGATGATGATGATGATGATCAGATAAGGTTGTAGTTTGTATTCAAGGACATAAACAAAATACTAACCCAACATAACAACGATCTCGAACCTCTCCCTGAGCATATCGGAAGCAGACAGATTGTAAAGCGGAGACTTCTCGTTGATCTTGTGCACGATGGTCATGGGCCAGATGAACATCAGCCGGTCCTCCTCCCCATCAGCCCCGACCTTCAGCTCCTGCTGGTAGAACGGCAGCACCTCGCCTTCTCTGGTGATCTGGGTTTTGGCAAAGGTGTATATCAAAAACTGCTAGGGTAGTTTAGTGTTGTTTGTGTCAAAGAGCGATGTATTTAGTTTAACTGTTGAAACCCTCGATATATCATTAAATAGGTATCACAAAATCAATTAATTTCATTCTGTGCATTGTCTTTAATAGCAATAATTTGATCCTATTATTAATTAATTATCTTTCTTCTTCTTTAAATTTAAGAGCAGGGCTCTTGTCTGTGAAGTAATAAAAATATCTTAAACAAACTAAATTACTCTAATAACATTACATGTCAATTGTAAAATAATCAATTTATGTGTGTATGTAATGAAATTGCAAAGCTTAAAGTCGAATGTAAAATAATCTACAAAAATATTGCTAACATCAAACAGGTTGCTTTCGTCACGAACATGTATTTCTGGCAATTGTTAGTCTGTCTAGTAATCATCACTTGAGTTAGGAATATTTTAACTGAAATTTTCAAGCAGATATTATCAAGTGCTGTATGTCTATGTATTAAAAGAGTCTGTGTATGAATCACCGGATCAGAACGATTTGATAAGTTCCAGAGACCAATTGAAAAAACAACTCAATTTTACATGTATAGTTGGCGCGGGTATTAAAAAACCATTAACTATTAATATGTTTTTAAATTACGACGAGCATAACCTGGTTGTTATTTTTGCTGAAATGAGTTTCAATGTTTATCATTACATAAACAGGGTAATAGTGGAAGATAATTTTAAAATTGACAACATTAGTGGTTATGTAGTAATGCAAAATACAAAAGCTGATTAATTTTCAAATAAAGCAAGCAGTACTCAATTACAGCCACATAGAGTCCATAGATGGGTCTAACAAACGACGAGCATATTAACAAGTTTAGGTGTCGCAGAAACATCAAATGCATTAAATTCACAGCGTGAAAGGCAATAGAAACTAGTAACGAAGTTTTCGAGAGATACCTTTTTCCGAATAATCTGGGCTCGCACGTGCGCCTCGAGTATATGCGACTTGCGTATGTCCCCCACCCGGAATAGAAGGCAAAACTCTCCGTCTCTCAAACAGATCACCGCGTTGCGAGAGAACAGCAGCGTGGTGCAACGCTTTTTGGCCCGAGCCAGCTTCGCGAATATTAGACCCACCTTTGGACAAGAGAAAAGAAGTTTTGAAATTTAATTCCAAAACTGTTGGGGCTCGAACTCTGATGCAAAAAATCGAAAAGAGAGATGGTAGGGAGGATGCTGTTCAGAGTTCGAAACCCAAAAAGTTAGAGAGTGGAGTCAGTGCTAACTCTAGTTAGAAGTGTCTAGGCGTGCTGACTGAGATCCCCAATCACTAACCAGTTTCCGATTTGTCGAAATAATATACCTTGCGGCGGATAATTTGTGCTCTTATATGGGCTTCGACAATGTGTGATTTTCTCATGTCACCGACTCGGAACATCAGACAGAGTTGGCCGTCCCGAAGGCAGATGATGGCGTTCCTGGAGTACAGCAGGGTTTGGGCTCGCTTTTTGGGTCTAGAGAGCTTTGCGAACACGATTCCGACCTAAAATTAGAACAACCTTGTTTCTGTCTGACGTGACAATTTGGGAACACTTTTGGTAATCAAGTGGCAATGACTGTGCGTGACAATGACACTGAATTTTCTAGACTAATTGGTTCATGTAGCAAAGTAAATATAAATATAATACGTTGTGCGTTCGAAAGATTTTGGATCACAGCTGTTCCTACTGATCAATATACGTAAAATCTAAATTAAGTCTTAATTTCATAATTATTTTTAAGAGAGCATCTGGTTTGAGAGTTCGTAACGTTGATACATTTGGCTACTATCCAAGTTTATTTTAATAAGTATGATAATCATATTTGTATCGAAGCAGGAACACTTTCAGAAAACTAAAATGATTTCGAGTTTTTGCAAAGTTAAATAACACATTTCTATCTTCGTAATGAAGGTGAAGATGTGCAAATAGACAGATAAATGGGTTGTAAAAATGCTGTAGTATTACTAGTGTATTAGCCAATTAAAACTGCTGTCAAATACCCACCTACTTACACAACTCTTTTAATTTGACAATTCACGAAAAGCATTCCAATAAAATAGTGAAAAACTCACCATGAAAGCTTGGATGAAAACACCGACGATACTTTGAAGACACATGACAAATATAGCTTCGGGACACTCCTCGTTAGTCGTTCTTGAGCCATAGCCGATGGTGTGTTGGGTTTCAACGGAGAACAAAAAGCAGCCGGTGAACGATTGGACACCGTTCAGACAGGGAATGAATTTAGTGGCATTGCTGCCTTCGGGCGGGTCAGGAGGGGGGCTGAGGTCGCCGTGGGTGAAGATGATAAGCCACCAGATGAGGGCGAAGAGAAGCCAGGAGAGGATGAAGGATAGGGCGAACACCATGAGCGTCCAGCGCCATTGGGCGTCCACGAGGGTAGTGAAGATGTCCTGCATGTAGCGGCGCCTGCGTTTGGCCACGTTCCATTGTACCACGTTGCAGTCTCCGTGCTTGAAGATGACTCGCTTGCGCACACGGCGGGCTGCGTACCGCGCTTGACGGTATCTGGAATATAAACAAAAAAAAATTCAAGGTTTATATTAAGTAAGTATATAGAAAAATGAATAGCGTGATCATAGGACTGAAACACAAAACTGTGTATTTGCGTCAAATCGCAAATACATGCGCCTTTTAGCAGGGGATAAAGCTGATTACCGGCGATGTACTGTTTTTGAATGTGAATATTTAGATTATGTTTCAGTGAGTAGTAGGCACTGTAACCTACATTCTATATCACCTAAACCTATTTAAGACAGCGAAACTCGTTAAGTTTTCATAAAATACATAAGAGAAAGCATGTCAGGGATGCTCTTTGCTCAGTAGATATCAAATCTTGCTGTTTCTTACAGGTTTCTCGAACGAGGCCAGGGTCCTTATAAGTACGTAATGTGATTACATTTAAACCATAATTACTGTAATTGAAGCGCTGAATGACAATTATACAGTTGAATCAAAATGTCTTTAGTTCTCATAAATCTATTATGTATTTTATTGTGAAGGTTGAACGATAAAAATTCCAGACAATAATTAGATAGGTACTTAAGTATATCGGTCGTCAACATTTTAATTCGGGCAAATGAAATCGAAGTCGGTCGTTGTTCGGAACATTTTGTGTAAATACATTAATCATTTCCAAATGTCATTGAGTTAATGAACTTATTTTGCGTTTGTTTGGAGAATTCTTTTCCGCAATTTATGATAGAAACATTAGGTCACATTTGACAGTTCTCAACCCCATGGTAAAATATATTTAACTTAGGAATATTAACTCTTGAACAAGAGCGATGAACGAAAATTACATATATTACAACGGCTTTACCATAGTAATCTTTAATTTGATTTCTATGGCAATTGAAGAAAAAAAATCATTTATTTTAAACCTGTTAGCATCCTTTTTTTTTCAACCAATAAATATATTTAAATATATTTATCCAAACAAGCTAAGCTCACAAGAGCGAAGCACTTGCAAACCAACTGTCATACGGACGCTTCCGTATCTGATGAGTCTAATAGAGGACGAAACAGTGGTCAACAGACGACGAACCGATGCGTTTCGTTTTCTCTTACTGTCATCACAAAGGCCAAAGTGCCTTTAACACTAAATATATTAAGGCTCGTATTTATAATGCGATCTCAAGATTGAGAGCAATATTAAGTGTGGATTTGACAGGTAATATTGTACTGGAATGACATTTCTGATACGAACTCAAATTCGCTGTCACTCTTGAGAGCTGATTATAAATACGGGCCTTAAGTCAACCTTTGAGTATGTAAATATGTGCGTTTTAAAAAATATACACTTCAAATTGAAACCGGTCAGTACCATTCATGTTTTACGAATGTTTATGTTATTTATTCATTGGTAATAACTCTGTCAACTATTATGTAAATAGAACTGAGTTTCTGATTGTTACAATGATAAACTGTGACAGGAAAGCAATGATATTGTAATTTAAAGTGATTACCGTGTAGGTAAATCCATGAATGTAAATGCAAAAAACCATTTGTGGTCATCTAACAATAATAATTTTGAAAATGGAAGCGCTTAAAATAAATTTGTCAAAACCTATCAATCATCTTCTAGTAAAAGAAAATTGTTTTATTTGAAGAACTTTGAGCTACGCTTTTGAACTAATGACACAAATAAAAATATTTATTCCAGCTCTCAACCTCTTATCTCTCCGTTTGTTATTCTGTGCTCTATCCAAGTAATTATTTCCTTCATACCTACATACAACAAAAAGAGTAGACTTTGGTTGAGTCATCATCTCCCTAGCCTTTTTTCCCGTATTTCACGGGGTCGGTTACCTAGGGAATTGTTATGAGGATTCTGGTACATCTCCTAAAACAATTTCTTTGTGAAATTCATTCAGTTTCGTTGACTGTTAAACAAAACCCCTATCATGGGAAGTTGTCCCTTGAACCCGCAACAATACCTACCTTTTATTTTTTATATATGTAATTATATTTTGTGTAAAGTTGTAAGGCGTCTGCAGAAACTGGCGCCACCTAATGATCTCATACCAAGTGCATAAGGTTTCAGTCACTCAGCTTTATAAAGCTTAGGTAGGTATCACAGTCAGTCACTCGATAACAAGAGAGCTGGCTCATAAAATAAGTGGTGTGCTTAGTGATATCAGCGGGAGAGCTTTTATATTGAAAAGGTTTTATCTGTCTCTCCGATAGTGATTTGCACGCAGACGGGTAAACATGACTTTGGTATATATGTCACCGTAATATTGCATATACCGTTTGATCATAATCTATCTTAGGAAATTTATAACCTAACCTAACCTAACCCACCAAAAGTTTATAAACTGACGAGTAAGTTTATAAACTAACGGTTGTTACAATTATACGCTGACATATGTATACTATATGTATTATTACAACAAATAGTATCCAATATATTTTATCCATTTCAAATGGATGCAAAATATTTGGAGAATGCGTAAATGCCTTCTGAGAAGGTTTGTCAAAATATCCATTAGAGACTATGTTAATAAAATACATAAGTCCATAAGTATTCTATTCCATACTACCAAACTTTTTGATACAGATGGTAAAGATACTACAGGCAAAACTCCTTCTGTAATATTTGATAATTTTTCGAAATCAAGTATACTTAATTACATAAGTCATTAAAGACGTAAATTAACTGAATAACTTAGTAAATAAATAAACCAAACCAAACACGTGTACAGAATAATTACCTACGTATAAGTAGAGATGATTGATAGTTATCAAATTATCGATCTGAGTAATAATGTGATCAATATGGCTACCCATTGCTTACTTAAGTGGCAAGCTGCAATGATTAAGTACTTGAAGCCACGTGAGAGCAATCTTTACCATAGAACAAAATAACTAATAATAAGTAGTGCAAATTCTGTATTAGCTAGCACCACTCTGTAAGTTTATAATATTACTATATTTTAATTTTATGGAAATTGTACTCTACTAATAACATTGATTGGCGATGCCAAACTATGCACGATTTTTTTAATTTATAAATTATTTTCGCTGTTGTGTTAAATTGATTCAAACTGAAAGGGGTTGCTCAGTCAATGAAACTGTCACCAGGAAATTATTATAGATTTTTAAGGAGAAGGTGCCAATTTTGCGGATGTTGATGGAGAAACCCTTAACCCCCTTCAAAACGGAAGCTTGTCGTGTCTGATTGCACAAAATTCTTAGACTACTATAAATACCTAAGGAATGAGTACCTATGTAGGTCCCAGTCCAGCTGTTTCTCTTTCGATAAATCAGTACTAATATTCAGTATGAAGGGATTAGACGATTTCGTTCTAATTTAATTTAGCCAATGCGTAGGCGTCCACGTCTGATAAACAAAATAAAAAATATACCTAGTGATGATGATATTTCATTACGATATCATTCTGGACTATCAAATATATTGGAAATAGGTACACATATGTACCTAACCTAATCTATACAGATTGACGTATGATTGAAAGGTAGGTGTATGCGTCATTGGTTATTGGTTACGTCGCATATCAACCATTGTTGTAGATTTTTGGTTTACAGATATTGTACCTATAATGATTAATAAATTTCATTTACGCATTTATTATTATTATTTAATACCTACATATAAAATAAGTAATACGAAAGCGAGCGTAAATAAGTACTATTTATTAAAATATTGTACAATAACTTTGATTCAAAAAACAAAACAAAATACCATGATACAATATTGATTACCATACAAACTAGTATTCAATCATCTAGATTCGCATATCTCTATAAATTATAGGTTTGAAGGGATTTACTATGTCTTTAACCTTAATGATTCATGTTTTAGCAAACCATACTTTATAGGCCATAAACATTGGAGTGGCATTTCTAATCACCATACTTTAAATATTTGATACGGCTTGAGGAAAACCACTGAACATTGATATCGTGTGGTCTGATCGCCGTTAAAAGTATTTACTTTTGCGTAACTAAAATACTTCTTTCATTTTATAAATTATTATAAGATTGCTTTGATTTGATTTGATTTTAAGTGGCGGTGGCACTTTCCATGCTGGGGACTGGGAGGGATAGAAAAACGTAGAATGTGCTAGTTACTTCTCTTCCGGGCATGCTGTAGAAGTCAGTAAGAGAGTCGAGGGTTACATACAGTATATTTTAGATAATTTAGGGATAGGCTGACAAACTGTCACTATAGATTTCTATCTAAAATAAATCGCCCCCAATATTTGTCAGACGTAGCGAAATTACCTTATACTGGGCGTTTTACGTCTGCCTACCCCGTAAAGCAAAAAGACGTGACTTTATGTTGTGTGGGTAGGTTATGTATGGTAGGCACCGCGAATGGCTTCTGCCTTGATTGAGTCCACCCTCACAACAGATTCTAGACCAAGTAACTTCCTGTCAATATGTGGAAATGCCGATGTCTGGATGAGCTCGCTCCATCAGCTCTGTGTTTTGAATGTTTAAATTATCCATTGCACGAAAATAATAAAGTGAAATATTTTTTACGAAGGATTTGCTTTTGACTCTAGTGAAGGCTAGAGTCGACGATTGAGCTCAGCTCACCCGCCTCAGAGGGTACGTTAAGATGACGATTGCGGTCAGAAGTCTATTAGGAGGGTTCGATAACTTATATGGCAGAAGAACCCGTAGTATTAAAGTAGAAACCAAGATGTTTTGATATAAGATGTTTGATTTGACTTGTAAATTACGACTGTAAGGCCCGTATTTATAATCAGCTCTCAAGAGTGACAGCTTGTTTAAGTTTTAATCAGAAATGTCATTTCAGTACAAAACGGTCTGTCAAATCTACACTTAATACTGCACTCAAACTTGAGATCGCTTTATAAATACGAGCCTAAATATATCTCTGTCGTGAAATATGACTTCTTGACCGGTTTATTTTCATATAGCTCTGGGAATGCGATATTTGCGCAGATATGAATCTATGATATGATCTAGTGAGGCTAGGCTACGGAGAGGATCCAAGTACCTACCTAGGATAAAATATCGAGTATGTCACTTTGACTAATTGAAGTAGAAATACGACACTTATGCTTAGATTGACTTTAACACGATATTAGTAGGCTTTTGATTGTAAGTTGTAATACTCGTAGTACTAATAACTAATTATGTAGTTGGTAATTATTATGAAGGCGCTTACACATACACGATAACTAACCGCGATCGTTACTGTTTCTACTAAGTAACAAGCGGGTCAACACCAAGTATTCGCATTGTAGAATTCGCCCATTGTTTGACCGAGCTCGCCAATACAACGATAATTCCGCGAAACTCAACAGACGGCAAATCTACCGTTGCCAAATATTTGTCTTGACCATCGCATCGGGCGAGGCACTTTTCCTTACAACGCCTTTGTGAGGTCATCCACGTAAAGTAACCTTAAAAACTAGATATACATACGAACATAAAGTCACGCCTTTGTGCCTTATGGGACAGGCAGAGCGTAAAACGCCTACTAAATGGCGCTTTGCCACGTCTGACAAAATATGAGGGCAATTTTAGATTGACATGACATGTGTATCGCTGTAGGTACTGTTGTCAGCCCATTTGCCCTTGGATCCATTTGCTGACTTCTACAGCATGCCCGGGGGGAGAAGCAGCTGACATATTTTATTTTATGTTTTTCTATTGCTCCCAGTCTAGCATGGAACATTTAAACTAGAGATAACTGCACACATACTTACTTGTGAAGCTCCTCTCTCCATGCAGACTCGGAGGAGTTTATGGGCTTCCCCATCATGAACATAGATATTTGACTCACACATTTTTTCAATCCAGACATGTTATCCATAAAATGTTCCATTTTTCACACTTACAAACGAATATGAGATCTACGATTTTTGAAACTGTTTTCTCACTGTTAGCGTAACCAGCGCCTTTGAAACTTAATCTAGTAATATCACACAGTAAATACTTAGTAGCAAATGACAGGAAGCGAGCCCTGATTACAGGATTGTCTCCACTCTGTCTTTCAGCAAAACATTGATAAGCGATTCACTGAACACTTCTTTGATGTCGAACAGTAGCACCACGAATTTACGCAGCATCGTCCCAAAGATCATCGTTAGAGAGAGTCACCGAACCCGTTACTGGGAATAGAAATGACGGCGGAAAAATTGCGATTAAACGCGTGTCACTTTTTCGTACCGATTGTGAAGAGCAGTGCTTCTATACTGAATCGGGCGGATGTTTAATGAAACAGATGCGAAGATGTTCCAAACAAATACTGCGGGCGTCCCGTGCCAACAGACGGTGGCGCCGCCTGACGTCGCGACGTCGCCAGAACTATTTTTCGAAGAAAATACGTAAGCGTCCTACTATCTCACTCGCTCGGACTTTTATTAAGATTTACGAGTGGTTTTAAAGACGATAATATTTGGACCGAGACATCCCATGTGGTCCGTTTGGAAAACACTCGACGTTGGGAGAAAAATATCATTAAAACCCATCATTACGAACTGATACCGAGAATTTCTGCCAAGCAAATCACTCGGGATTTTAAAAGGCACCTCTGTGACAAATCATTAGGAGAATAAACAAACAAAAACATTATAATGTTTACACTATTATAATGTATACACTATAGTGTATCGTTCAATTGAAAGAAGAAATCCTAAAATTGATTAGATAGCCGACTCTACATCACGTTTCTATGCATACGCACCATATTTTGCTCAATCAAAGTCTTATTTCTTCAATTATTGTTAGTACCTATGTATTTAATTATCAACAAACAGTTGATACGTTGTTCAATATAATAAAAGCGTTACTAATGTGGTCACGTGATTGAAAAACGTGTAAGCCTGCGGTTGATACAGCTACATGTGGAAACCGATACAAGTCGTGAAGATTTGTTTATACACATGATTTAGTACGGTCAGCATCATTTCAGTAAAATCATTTTGAATAGAACCGACTTTATTACGCAGTCGTAGAGGTGATATTTTCAGTCCAAAGTTACCTCTGAACAACCGTACAGTCAAGAGCATACTACTTTTTGTAAATTTATGTGACTCCTATAAAGATTGAAATGATAGAAACGTGATGTAGAGTCGGCTATCTAATCAATTTTAGGATTTCTTCTTTCAATTGAACGATACACTATAGTGTATACATTATAATAGTGTAAACATTATAATGTTTTTGTTTGTTTATTCTCCTAATGATTTGTCACAGAGGTGCCTTTTAAAATCCCGAGTGATTTGCTTGGCAGAAATTCTCGGTATCAGTTCGTAATGATGGGTTTTAATGATATTTTTCTCCCAACGTCGAGTGTTTTCCAAACGGACCACATGGGATGTCTCGGTCCAAATATTATCGTCTTTAAAACCACTCGTAAATCTTAATAAAAGTCCGAGCGAGTGAGATAGTAGGACGCTTACGTATTTTCTTCGAAAAATAGTTCTGGCGACGTCGCGACGTCAGGCGGCGCCACCGTCTGTTGGCACGGGACGCCCGCAGTATTTGTTTGGAACATCTTCGCATCTGTTTCATTAAACATCCGCCCGATTCAGTATAGAAGCACTGCTCTTCACAATCGGTACGAAAAAGTGACACGCGTTTAATCGCAATTTTTCCGCCGTCATTTCTATTCCCAGTAACGGGTTCGGTGACTCTCTCTAACGATGATCTTTGGGACGATGCTGCGTAAATTCGTGGTGCTACTGTTCGACATCAAAGAAGTGTTCAGTGAATCGCTTATCAATGTTTTGCTGAAAGACAGAGTGGAGACAATCCTGTAATCAGGGCTCGCTTCCTGTCATTTGCTACTAAGTATTTACTGTGTGATATTACTAGATTAAGTTTCAAAGGCGCTGGTTACGCTAACAGTGAGAAAACAGTTTCAAAAATCGTAGATCTCATATTCGTTTGTAAGTGTGAAAAATGGAACATTTTATGGATAACATGTCTGGATTGAAAAAATGTGTGAGTCAAATATCTATGTTCATGATGGGGAAGCCCATAAACTCCTCCGAGTCTGCATGGAGAGAGGAGCTTCACAAGTAAGTATGTGTGCAGTTATCTCTAGTTTAAATGTTCCATGCTAGACTGGGAGCAATAGAAAAACATAAAATAAAATATGTCAGCTGCTTCTCCCCCCGGGCATGCTGTAGAAGTCAGCAAATGGATCCAAGGGCAAATGGGCTGACAACAGTACCTACAGCGATACACATGTCATGTCAATCTAAAATTGCCCTCATATTTTGTCAGACGTGGCAAAGCGCCATTTAGTAGGCGTTTTACGCTCTGCCTGTCCCATAAGGCACAAAGGCGTGACTTTATGTTCGTATGTATATCTAGTTTTTAAGGTTACTTTACGTGGATGACCTCACAAAGGCGTTGTAAGGAAAAGTGCCTCGCCCGATGCGATGGTCAAGACAAATATTTGGCAACGGTAGATTTGCCGTCTGTTGAGTTTCGCGGAATTATCGTTGTATTGGCGAGCTCGGTCAAACAATGGGCGAATTCTACAATGCGAATACTTGGTGTTGACCCGCTTGTTACTTAGTAGAAACAGTAACGATCGCGGTTAGTTATCGTGTATGTGTAAGCGCCTTCATAATAATTACCAACTACATAATTAGTTATTAGTACTACGAGTATTACAACTTACAATCAAAAGCCTACTAATATCGTGTTAAAGTCAATCTAAGCATAAGTGTCGTATTTCTACTTCAATTAGTCAAAGTGACATACTCGATATTTTATCCTAGGTAGGTACTTGGATCCTCTCCGTAGCCTAGCCTCACTAGATCATATCATAGATTCATATCTGCGCAAATATCGCATTCCCAGAGCTATATGAAAATAAACCGGTCAAGAAGTCATATTTCACGACAGAGATATATTTAGGCTCGTATTTATAAAGCGATCTCAAGTTTGAGTGCAGTATTAAGTGTAGATTTGACAGACCGTTTTGTACTGAAATGACATTTCTGATTAAAACTTAAACAAGCTGTCACTCTTGAGAGCTGATTATAAATACGGGCCTTACAGTCGTAATTTACAAGTCAAATCAAACATCTTATATCAAAACATCTTGGTTTCTACTTTAATACTACGGGTTCTTCTGCCATATAAGTTATCGAACCCTCCTAATAGACTTCTGACCGCAATCGTCATCTTAACGTACCCTCTGAGGCGGGTGAGCTGAGCTCAATCGTCGACTCTAGCCTTCACTAGAGTCAAAAGCAAATCCTTCGTAAAAAATATTTCACTTTATTATTTTCGTGCAATGGATAATTTAAACATTCAAAACACAGAGCTGATGGAGCGAGCTCATCCAGACATCGGCATTTCCACATATTGACAGGAAGTTACTTGGTCTAGAATCTGTTGTGAGGGTGGACTCAATCAAGGCAGAAGCCATTCGCGGTGCCTACCATACATAACCTACCCACACAACATAAAGTCACGTCTTTTTGCTTTACGGGGTAGGCAGACGTAAAACGCCCAGTATAAGGTAATTTCGCTACGTCTGACAAATATTGGGGGCGATTTATTTTAGATAGAAATCTATAGTGACAGTTTGTCAGCCTATCCCTAAATTATCTAAAATATACTGTATGTAACCCTCGACTCTCTTACTGACTTCTACAGCATGCCCGGAAGAGAAGTAACTAGCACATTCTACGTTTTTCTATCCCTCCCAGTCCCCAGCATGGAAAGTGCCACCGCCACTTAAAATCAAATCAAATCAAAGCAATCTTATAATAATTTATAAAATGAAAGAAGTATTTTAGTTACGCAAAAGTAAATACTTTTAACGGCGATCAGACCACACGATATCAATGTTCAGTGGTTTTCCTCAAGCCGTATCAAATATTTAAAGTATGGTGATTAGAAATGCCACTCCAATGTTTATGGCCTATAAAGTATGGTTTGCTAAAACATGAATCATTAAGGTTAAAGACATAGTAAATCCCTTCAAACCTATAATTTATAGAGATATGCGAATCTAGATGATTGAATACTAGTTTGTATGGTAATCAATATTGTATCATGGTATTTTGTTTTGTTTTTTGAATCAAAGTTATTGTACAATATTTTAATAAATAGTACTTATTTACGCTCGCTTTCGTATTACTTATTTTATATGTAGGTATTAAATAATAATAATAAATGCGTAAATGAAATTTATTAATCATTATAGGTACAATATCTGTAAACCAAAAATCTACAACAATGGTTGATATGCGACGTAACCAATAACCAATGACGCATACACCTACCTTTCAATCATACGTCAATCTGTATAGATTAGGTTAGGTACATATGTGTACCTATTTCCAATATATTTGATAGTCCAGAATGATATCGTAATGAAATATCATCATCACTAGGTATATTTTTTATTTTGTTTATCAGACGTGGACGCCTACGCATTGGCTAAATTAAATTAGAACGAAATCGTCTAATCCCTTCATACTGAATATTAGTACTGATTTATCGAAAGAGAAACAGCTGGACTGGGACCTACATAGGTACTCATTCCTTAGGTATTTATAGTAGTCTAAGAATTTTGTGCAATCAGACACGACAAGCTTCCGTTTTGAAGGGGGTTAAGGGTTTCTCCATCAACATCCGCAAAATTGGCACCTTCTCCTTAAAAATCTATAATAATTTCCTGGTGACAGTTTCATTGACTGAGCAACCCCTTTCAGTTTGAATCAATTTAACACAACAGCGAAAATAATTTATAAATTAAAAAAATCGTGCATAGTTTGGCATCGCCAATCAATGTTATTAGTAGAGTACAATTTCCATAAAATTAAAATATAGTAATATTATAAACTTACAGAGTGGTGCTAGCTAATACAGAATTTGCACTACTTATTATTAGTTATTTTGTTCTATGGTAAAGATTGCTCTCACGTGGCTTCAAGTACTTAATCATTGCAGCTTGCCACTTAAGTAAGCAATGGGTAGCCATATTGATCACATTATTACTCAGATCGATAATTTGATAACTATCAATCATCTCTACTTATACGTAGGTAATTATTCTGTACACGTGTTTGGTTTGGTTTATTTATTTACTAAGTTATTCAGTTAATTTACGTCTTTAATGACTTATGTAATTAAGTATACTTGATTTCGAAAAATTATCAAATATTACAGAAGGAGTTTTGCCTGTAGTATCTTTACCATCTGTATCAAAAAGTTTGGTAGTATGGAATAGAATACTTATGGACTTATGTATTTTATTAACATAGTCTCTAATGGATATTTTGACAAACCTTCTCAGAAGGCATTTACGCATTCTCCAAATATTTTGCATCCATTTGAAATGGATAAAATATATTGGATACTATTTGTTGTAATAATACATATAGTATACATATGTCAGCGTATAATTGTAACAACCGTTAGTTTATAAACTTACTCGTCAGTTTATAAACTTTTGGTGGGTTAGGTTAGGTTAGGTTATAAATTTCCTAAGATAGATTATGATCAAACGGTATATGCAATATTACGGTGACATATATACCAAAGTCATGTTTACCCGTCTGCGTGCAAATCACTATCGGAGAGACAGATAAAACCTTTTCAATATAAAAGCTCTCCCGCTGATATCACTAAGCACACCACTTATTTTATGAGCCAGCTCTCTTGTTATCGAGTGACTGACTGTGATACCTACCTAAGCTTTATAAAGCTGAGTGACTGAAACCTTATGCACTTGGTATGAGATCATTAGGTGGCGCCAGTTTCTGCAGACGCCTTACAACTTTACACAAAATATAATTACATATATAAAAAATAAAAGGTAGGTATTGTTGCGGGTTCAAGGGACAACTTCCCATGATAGGGGTTTTGTTTAACAGTCAACGAAACTGAATGAATTTCACAAAGAAATTGTTTTAGGAGATGTACCAGAATCCTCATAACAATTCCCTAGGTAACCGACCCCGTGAAATACGGGAAAAAAGGCTAGGGAGATGATGACTCAACCAAAGTCTACTCTTTTTGTTGTATGTAGGTATGAAGGAAATAATTACTTGGATAGAGCACAGAATAACAAACGGAGAGATAAGAGGTTGAGAGCTGGAATAAATATTTTTATTTGTGTCATTAGTTCAAAAGCGTAGCTCAAAGTTCTTCAAATAAAACAATTTTCTTTTACTAGAAGATGATTGATAGGTTTTGACAAATTTATTTTAAGCGCTTCCATTTTCAAAATTATTATTGTTAGATGACCACAAATGGTTTTTTGCATTTACATTCATGGATTTACCTACACGGTAATCACTTTAAATTACAATATCATTGCTTTCCTGTCACAGTTTATCATTGTAACAATCAGAAACTCAGTTCTATTTACATAATAGTTGACAGAGTTATTACCAATGAATAAATAACATAAACATTCGTAAAACATGAATGGTACTGACCGGTTTCAATTTGAAGTGTATATTTTTTAAAACGCACATATTTACATACTCAAAGGTTGACTTAAGGCCCGTATTTATAATCAGCTCTCAAGAGTGACAGCGAATTTGAGTTCGTATCAGAAATGTCATTCCAGTACAATATTACCTGTCAAATCCACACTTAATATTGCTCTCAATCTTGAGATCGCATTATAAATACGAGCCTTAATATATTTAGTGTTAAAGGCACTTTGGCCTTTGTGATGACAGTAAGAGAAAACGAAACGCATCGGTTCGTCGTCTGTTGACCACTGTTTCGTCCTCTATTAGACTCATCAGATACGGAAGCGTCCGTATGACAGTTGGTTTGCAAGTGCTTCGCTCTTGTGAGCTTAGCTTGTTTGGATAAATATATTTAAATATATTTATTGGTTGAAAAAAAAAGGATGCTAACAGGTTTAAAATAAATGATTTTTTTTCTTCAATTGCCATAGAAATCAAATTAAAGATTACTATGGTAAAGCCGTTGTAATATATGTAATTTTCGTTCATCGCTCTTGTTCAAGAGTTAATATTCCTAAGTTAAATATATTTTACCATGGGGTTGAGAACTGTCAAATGTGACCTAATGTTTCTATCATAAATTGCGGAAAAGAATTCTCCAAACAAACGCAAAATAAGTTCATTAACTCAATGACATTTGGAAATGATTAATGTATTTACACAAAATGTTCCGAACAACGACCGACTTCGATTTCATTTGCCCGAATTAAAATGTTGACGACCGATATACTTAAGTACCTATCTAATTATTGTCTGGAATTTTTATCGTTCAACCTTCACAATAAAATACATAATAGATTTATGAGAACTAAAGACATTTTGATTCAACTGTATAATTGTCATTCAGCGCTTCAATTACAGTAATTATGGTTTAAATGTAATCACATTACGTACTTATAAGGACCCTGGCCTCGTTCGAGAAACCTGTAAGAAACAGCAAGATTTGATATCTACTGAGCAAAGAGCATCCCTGACATGCTTTCTCTTATGTATTTTATGAAAACTTAACGAGTTTCGCTGTCTTAAATAGGTTTAGGTGATATAGAATGTAGGTTACAGTGCCTACTACTCACTGAAACATAATCTAAATATTCACATTCAAAAACAGTACATCGCCGGTAATCAGCTTTATCCCCTGCTAAAAGGCGCATGTATTTGCGATTTGACGCAAATACACAGTTTTGTGTTTCAGTCCTATGATCACGCTATTCATTTTTCTATATACTTACTTAATATAAACCTTGAATTTTTTTTTGTTTATATTCCAGATACCGTCAAGCGCGGTACGCAGCCCGCCGTGTGCGCAAGCGAGTCATCTTCAAGCACGGAGACTGCAACGTGGTACAATGGAACGTGGCCAAACGCAGGCGCCGCTACATGCAGGACATCTTCACTACCCTCGTGGACGCCCAATGGCGCTGGACGCTCATGGTGTTCGCCCTATCCTTCATCCTCTCCTGGCTTCTCTTCGCCCTCATCTGGTGGCTTATCATCTTCACCCACGGCGACCTCAGCCCCCCTCCTGACCCGCCCGAAGGCAGCAATGCCACTAAATTCATTCCCTGTCTGAACGGTGTCCAATCGTTCACCGGCTGCTTTTTGTTCTCCGTTGAAACCCAACACACCATCGGCTATGGCTCAAGAACGACTAACGAGGAGTGTCCCGAAGCTATATTTGTCATGTGTCTTCAAAGTATCGTCGGTGTTTTCATCCAAGCTTTCATGGTGAGTTTTTCACTATTTTATTGGAATGCTTTTCGTGAATTGTCAAATTAAAAGAGTTGTGTAAGTAGGTGGGTATTTGACAGCAGTTTTAATTGGCTAATACACTAGTAATACTACAGCATTTTTACAACCCATTTATCTGTCTATTTGCACATCTTCACCTTCATTACGAAGATAGAAATGTGTTATTTAACTTTGCAAAAACTCGAAATCATTTTAGTTTTCTGAAAGTGTTCCTGCTTCGATACAAATATGATTATCATACTTATTAAAATAAACTTGGATAGTAGCCAAATGTATCAACGTTACGAACTCTCAAACCAGATGCTCTCTTAAAAATAATTATGAAATTAAGACTTAATTTAGATTTTACGTATATTGATCAGTAGGAACAGCTGTGATCCAAAATCTTTCGAACGCACAACGTATTATATTTATATTTACTTTGCTACATGAACCAATTAGTCTAGAAAATTCAGTGTCATTGTCACGCACAGTCATTGCCACTTGATTACCAAAAGTGTTCCCAAATTGTCACGTCAGACAGAAACAAGGTTGTTCTAATTTTAGGTCGGAATCGTGTTCGCAAAGCTCTCTAGACCCAAAAAGCGAGCCCAAACCCTGCTGTACTCCAGGAACGCCATCATCTGCCTTCGGGACGGCCAACTCTGTCTGATGTTCCGAGTCGGTGACATGAGAAAATCACACATTGTCGAAGCCCATATAAGAGCACAAATTATCCGCCGCAAGGTATATTATTTCGACAAATCGGAAACTGGTTAGTGATTGGGGATCTCAGTCAGCACGCCTAGACACTTCTAACTAGAGTTAGCACTGACTCCACTCTCTAACTTTTTGGGTTTCGAACTCTGAACAGCATCCTCCCTACCATCTCTCTTTTCGATTTTTTGCATCAGAGTTCGAGCCCCAACAGTTTTGGAATTAAATTTCAAAACTTCTTTTCTCTTGTCCAAAGGTGGGTCTAATATTCGCGAAGCTGGCTCGGGCCAAAAAGCGTTGCACCACGCTGCTGTTCTCTCGCAACGCGGTGATCTGTTTGAGAGACGGAGAGTTTTGCCTTCTATTCCGGGTGGGGGACATACGCAAGTCGCATATACTCGAGGCGCACGTGCGAGCCCAGATTATTCGGAAAAAGGTATCTCTCGAAAACTTCGTTACTAGTTTCTATTGCCTTTCACGCTGTGAATTTAATGCATTTGATGTTTCTGCGACACCTAAACTTGTTAATATGCTCGTCGTTTGTTAGACCCATCTATGGACTCTATGTGGCTGTAATTGAGTACTGCTTGCTTTATTTGAAAATTAATCAGCTTTTGTATTTTGCATTACTACATAACCACTAATGTTGTCAATTTTAAAATTATCTTCCACTATTACCCTGTTTATGTAATGATAAACATTGAAACTCATTTCAGCAAAAATAACAACCAGGTTATGCTCGTCGTAATTTAAAAACATATTAATAGTTAATGGTTTTTTAATACCCGCGCCAACTATACATGTAAAATTGAGTTGTTTTTTCAATTGGTCTCTGGAACTTATCAAATCGTTCTGATCCGGTGATTCATACACAGACTCTTTTAATACATAGACATACAGCACTTGATAATATCTGCTTGAAAATTTCAGTTAAAATATTCCTAACTCAAGTGATGATTACTAGACAGACTAACAATTGCCAGAAATACATGTTCGTGACGAAAGCAACCTGTTTGATGTTAGCAATATTTTTGTAGATTATTTTACATTCGACTTTAAGCTTTGCAATTTCATTACATACACACATAAATTGATTATTTTACAATTGACATGTAATGTTATTAGAGTAATTTAGTTTGTTTAAGATATTTTTATTACTTCACAGACAAGAGCCCTGCTCTTAAATTTAAAGAAGAAGAAAGATAATTAATTAATAATAGGATCAAATTATTGCTATTAAAGACAATGCACAGAATGAAATTAATTGATTTTGTGATACCTATTTAATGATATATCGAGGGTTTCAACAGTTAAACTAAATACATCGCTCTTTGACACAAACAACACTAAACTACCCTAGCAGTTTTTGATATACACCTTTGCCAAAACCCAGATCACCAGAGAAGGCGAGGTGCTGCCGTTCTACCAGCAGGAGCTGAAGGTCGGGGCTGATGGGGAGGAGGACCGGCTGATGTTCATCTGGCCCATGACCATCGTGCACAAGATCAACGAGAAGTCTCCGCTTTACAATCTGTCTGCTTCCGATATGCTCAGGGAGAGGTTCGAGATCGTTGTTATGTTGGGTTAGTATTTTGTTTATGTCCTTGAATACAAACTACAACCTTATCTGATCATCATCATCATCATCCACTTGCATATCAGTACCATTACCAAAAGTATCATAAAGCACTTGCTAATAATCATTGGATATCAATAGTTATAGAGCCTCCTATTGACACGAAAAGAAGGAGAAAATATAAAACTGTTTATTCATATTTCACATGGCTCTCTGAAATATGAATAAACATATTTCACATGACACACTTACCCCAATGGATTTATATTTGCTAATTCATAATTTTGTTTCATTTCAATAAAATGAACTGCTGGTAATAAAACTAACTAATATTTGACCTTCCTGCTATCGCTCTCTCATTGCAGAGGTAAGTGACCTGGCGCGGTTGATGCCATCTCATAAAATTAATGAGATTATTGGGCCGTCTGAGTTTTAATAAGAACATCAAACTATTCTATTAAACAAAAGTAACTCAATTTATATGAAGCTAATAATTTTATATCAAAGAAACAAGTAGTTAAATCATCCTTGAGTAAAATAATGGAACATCAATGGTCTAAAGAACAAAGATGTCTAATAATAGATTTGCTAAATAAACAAAACAGTTGAGAAAAACAGTAGAACACTTCACGTCTTCTTAACTAAATATTTTAAAAGGAATGGAGATTTTATCATGCATAAACAAAATATAATATGAATCATTGAACCGCTTGTAATGTTTTCATTATTTTTTTATGGCTGCATTATACGACTAGAAAGTACAAGAGAGACCTTACTTTATTGTAGGTAATGCTTGTTCTTCATGATTCTGTTTTAAAATTGTTATCAATTTGTCGTCATTCATAACTTTTGTCCATACATTTGTCTTTTCCATACATATCGTCTATCATTCCGTCCATTCTTTTGTTGTTCATTCTTCTTAATTCATGCTTCTCATTTATATTAGTTAAGTTATTGGTTTCTCAAGTCAATCATGATAATTACTTGTTTGACTTATATCTTTAGATATTTACAATCACACCTATAGTGTTTTGTTAGCAAACAGCAACATGTGGCTGGCGTAGATCCCCGACAGTGTTTTGGGAGGTTGCCCCGAACTATGAGGGAATTAATCATATCTGTAGCAACTAGCATACCTACACCTCGTGCTTTCTATTTACGATATTGGAGCGAACACATGGTCTACTGTATGTACCTAGCTACTTACTAAAAATACGTAGATATGACGAAAACATGCAATTGTCAGGTTTTTCACCTCTTCTCCGTGTTTTCGGATTTCTGCTGCGCAGCAAATACTAAGCTGTCTAGAGACTATTTACTTTTTATGCAAATTTTCTTATAATTCGTGAGGAATTTAGCTCTAACTTATTTCTTAAGTACTCCACCATAGCCTTTGACCATGTGCAGTGATCATATTCCTATCCATTTTGACTTACCCACTGATTGTCCGAAAAGTGATTATACGCTAATTATACGCTATACTCGTAATTCAGTGGCTTTTCCTTAACGATTTTACCATTATTGTTTCCAGAGGGTGTGATCGAGTCTACTGGTATGACGACGCAGGCACGCAGCAGCTTCTTGCCATCGGAGATCCTGTGGGGCCACCGCTTCGAGACCATGGTGACCTTCAGGAAAGACACCGGTGAATATGAGGTGAGCACATTGTCCAGAGATCGCGGGTACTCAATTTCAATTTCAATTTTCTTTCAGTTTATAACATAACAGTTACATAGAACCAAACCGTTAAAAACAATCATCTTAATTATTATTATAATAGATCAAAATATCAAAGTTATCATTTACATTATTCGAAGGGGGACAATAACTTTGAGTTTTTGTAATTAGTATGGTTAGATCATTGCAAGTCGATCATCACTGCCCGCGAAGTGAGATGATGCTTCCACCGGATTGGCATGCAAAGAGAATTTTAAAAAAGTTGGGCACAAATCCCATGCAGATGGTTAATTTCAATGAAATTTGGCTGCCGTCTCCGAAAATCGGTTGGGTTGGGTTGGATAGACTTAATAAAATTATGTTAGCTTCAAACACCTGCGGACGGAAACTAACTACATAAAATCAGTCTCAACCAGGTATACTCGTATTTCGATTGCGTCAATGTGGTCATCATCACCTATCCAGATAGTCATTTTGGCGCAATATTTAGTATATTTTTAGAACATGTTCTCCGCCTTCTTAATAAAATTTACTCGTGTCTGCTACATAATTATACTATGTCTGGCTGGAGTAAGTAGATTGACATCTAAAATATTACATGGCTGTTATTGAAATGAATTATGTTTTCGTAGAATATATTACAAAGTAACATATATAATTATCTCTCTCCTAAGGCCTTCGAACTTGCGCGTTGCATGCTAAAGAATGCTGCATCTCATTTTCAAAATCTATGAATGGAATATGTACATTACAATTCAGATGAAGATATTGTTAACATAATTATCAATAAATTGTAATAAATTGTTGGTCGTTCACTCGTACGATAATCTTGTTTGTTAGTCCTTATTATCTTGTCAGATCCATGACACTGGAAAATTTATTCAGGTCGCAAATAACCCTGCAAGCTACAATACAGAAAAAGCCATAAATGTTACACTTCGGCTAAGTTCGGTTTTGTAGAGCGTTATCTTTGTCGCACTTGGACAATGACTTTCAAACGTCACTCTTTACAAGGGTCGATGTGCAACATATGTTGCTCCTTACTGTACTTAGTTTGTAGGTTTTATCTGCAGAGGCGAAGGTACTGACCTTAGTGACGCAAATACTTACACTGTGGCAAGTGACAATGATAAGTACAGGAAAATGTATCTTGTCAATAACATCAAGAACATTTCTTTGACAAATAAATATATTGACGATACCGATGACCTCATCACTAACATCTGCAAGATAGAAAATATTGTTTATCGAAAAAAAAAGAACAGAGAGCAATTTTATTTTTTCAAAAAAAAGCGGGAAAATTCTTTCAAAATTATCTAAAATAAGTAGGTTAATGTTGAAAACAATGAAATCGAAAATGAAAATTGCAACAAATTGGTGCCATAAATTTCACACACAATAACACTAAATTATTTCCTTAGTTATTATTATTACAAAAAACCGCATCAAATCGTGATATGTTGGTTTTTTTTGCAATATCCGTTATCTATAGATTTCTGCGCAAAGTGAGGAATTACCAGTTTGCAGACAATTATTTAAATTTATTTTCCTTGTTTGATCATAAATCATAACCAGAATCGTGTTTGTGTTGTGTTGGCAAAGATCAACCACCTAATGCAATTTATCATTATTCATCATTTATGTGATGATGTAGTTAGTTAAAAATAACATCGTTAAAGTCTTCTTCATACAGAAATTAAGTATCTCTGCGTCATATTTTTAGATACGATATAGAAAACGTGATTCTGTTACATTATGCATATTGCATATATGCATTACATTGAAATGTCTGCAAAGTATCCAATTCTAGTAGAATTCTAACTTGGACCAGCAAATTATCGGTGCAACAATCTTAGGCATAACCATAGGCGGATCCAGCACGTGCCCATGTGCCATTTCATAGATGTAAATATGGTAAATTGAAAGCCTGCTACTAGAATTAGCGCTATTAGATGGGGTGCACTTAGTATCTTCTTAATTATATTATTTTTACATAAAATTTTACCTGTTGAAGATACAAGCCCGATGGTGTAGTGGATGGGCCGCTGCACAGGAGTGCAAGAGTGCATGGTTCGAATTCCACCACATACCAATGTGTTTTTCGGTTTCCGAATTTCATAAATGTACGTTTTGGCGCTTATTTCACAGTAGTCTCGTGTCCCACGGTGGGGACGTATATGAGCTGATGAAGATGTTTCTATGGTAATATTTATTTTTTATAAAAATGGTAAAATATACGATTAAATGATTGAATTCCAGGTTGACTACACCTGCTTCAACAACACATACGAAGTGGACACTCCGCTCTGCTCCGCAAAACAACTCGATGAGCTTCGAGCTACTGTTTCCACCTCACAGAAATTAGGTAATAAAGATTTTATACTTTTTGATTTTGGTCTCAAATATGGATTCAACCTCTACCTGTCACTTTTATGACCCGTATTAATAAATCAGCTCTTGAAACTGACGAGTTTAAGTTCGTATCAGTAATGTTATTTCAAAACAAAAAGACCTGTCAAAATACATCTCATAATAATAATGCTCTCAATCTTAAGATCGCTTCACCGGTCAACGATAGCGATAAAGATCCAAACTATTTTATAATGTTCTGTTTCAATAATTTTGACATTTTCTTTTGATATATAAATAATCTTAAAATATATGATATCAACGAACAATATAGCACCGTGAAGAAAATCCATTTTAAACAAACCTTTCTCCTCAGATCGCATGCTCGGCACAATTCCGAAGACGTTCTCCAACGACACCCTAGACATGAGCTCGGTGGACTCCATGTCCCTGGACGAGCACATCGAGATCAAGATCCCGGACGCCAGAGCCAGGGAGAACCGCCTCTTAGCACAGAACAACTTCGTCCAGCATATCAATGAGAAGTCCAGGTAAATATGCCTACGGTTTGACATAGTCACGATTTCAAAGACTACCAAAGCTACTAGTAGGTACAGTAGATCTTGACAGGTCGCATTGGCTATTAAACTGTATTGGCTAGCCCCTTCATTCTAATCATTCCGAAGACCACCCTATACTATGTGCAATTCAAGGTAACTGTAAGTGCCTTTGCTTGGTTCACTCTTTGCCTCGATGAGACGTGTCGAGGAATCACATCACCGATGTTTGTATATTGAAGTAACCTTACTTCCTTCCTCTAAAAATCTGGGTCTCATAATTTTAACAATACGTCTCGTAGGTATTGCTTTTAAAAACACATTTAAATT
Source organism: Scrobipalpa atriplicella (assembly GCA_029255725.1). Lineage (NCBI taxonomy): Eukaryota > Metazoa > Arthropoda > Insecta > Lepidoptera > Gelechiidae > Scrobipalpa > Scrobipalpa atriplicella. Next base: position 47,048 of record JARACY010000672.1, read on the forward strand.
TTCCAGGAACACCAGCCACACCCACCTAGCAGTAGAAAACGGAGAGAAGCCTTTAGAGATGCAAGAGAAGGAGAAAGAGAAAGAAGTAGAAGAACATCGCATGAAGAGGAGTCACAGCCACGCGAGCATGAGACGAGCTCACGCACACCATCACTTGCCCAATGGGATTGGTCATGCTGCTAATGGGCATGTCCATGATCATAAAGAGGATAATCACCAACATAGAATCAAGAAGTAAGTAAACTTCGTAATACCATCATTTATTTAATAGTAAAATAAAATATATTATCACATCCCTTAGTATTTCTCCTTAAGTTCCAACTAAAAAGTTTTAATTCTTACTTCAACATCGTTAAGTACCTACTGTTGAAATAGGTACTTAATGAATGTTTATTTTGTATTCTATGTGGTTATCTAATATTCAAAGGTGAAGTACACAGTACTATTGGCTGCATAGTTTGCGAAAACAACAAAATAATTTACACCTTGTTATTAATTTTTTTATACGGCGCAATTACTTTTTTCTGATCATGATTTCTAAGTACGTATTTTGCATAGTACCTATTTCTATTTAAAAATTTGTTTACCTTGGCAACGGGTTATGAACTAAAAACCTTTCGGGAAGCGCTAAGATATTTCTAGAGATTTTAAAAATCTGCTTGTAGTATATTGTCATTAGAAGGGAAATAATATGAATTCAAAAGAACTTGTACAGATTTTTCAAACGCTTCTGATACCAGTGATATTCGAAACATCACGACATAATAATGAAAAAGATAATGCAAAGAAAGAATTTTAGTGTTCTTATATCAGTCAGTAACATAATAGTCAGAAAAAACATGAAGAATTAAAACTAATCTATAAAATAGACATACGATCCTAATGAGGTGTACCTCAAGGCTACATTCTAGGACTAATTTCATTATTAATATTATATAGAAGATTAACTATACAAATTTTAAGATGTTGAAGGTAATTCGAAAATCAAATATGCTTCTAGGATTTTGATTTCCAATGATTTTAGTCTTCAATACACCTGAAAATGGTGACTTGTTTCCCCTTGCTTTCAATTTGAAGATGGCATCTAATGATATCGTATATTTTTCTTATCTTCCAGGTCCCCCAGCGACAACCACATGGAGGACCACAAGCTAGCCCCCCCTCCCATCCTGGTGACGTCATCAGAGGCAGAGCCCGCCTGACCCCCGCCCCACCCCCGCTTCCTCGCCCCCCACCCCCCAGCGCGTGCGGGAGGCGCGAGAAGCGCTGCAGGTGAACAGTAGAAGTCGACTGACTAGTATAGTAGAGTAGCCAAATTGTTATTGTAGATTTTTAGGTGTTCTAATTCGTTTTGCAGGAGAAAGTGAAACAAGGACTTTTATAAAATTTTACTAAATTTATGGATTATAAAGATAAATTTTCTTTTCTCAAACCTTTTCTTAAAATAAGAAAACCATGAATTAGTGAACTTTTTACTATTATTGAGTGATATTGATAGTAAGGTGCTAACGATATAAAAAACTATCCCCTGGGAATAAAGACCAAAATATGATAGAAAATTGCCTTCAAATATCGGTCGATCTCTGTCTCTTGGAAAGAGATTCTTGCTATCACCAGCACGTACTATTTTGAAATACTTATCAACCACTAGGAAAAAGGACATCCAATATTTAAACATTATGTTACCAATCGAAGTACTTAGTTGATTTTATAGTTTCAAATGTAATTTTCCTTCTACTATCACCTGCTTTACCACAGGGTGTGACTTAGACCAAGTATTTATTTAGTTAACCTAGTTTAGTGTAATTTAGTCGCGGGCACTACAAGCACCATCGGGCTTGTCAAATTAACAAAAAGCTTTAAAAATCCTATGAAATTTATAATAATGTAGTGGTTATCCTCCGCTGTTTGTGTGTAAGAATTAATATTAATAAATACTCTATCGACAGTCAAACTAACGATAGAATTAGTTAATTACAAAAATTGAGATGATAGATCATCTCTTTGGTGTAAAATTGTATAACTTGCTTCTTAGCTAGGGATTGTACTCATAAAATTGAACTTATGCTGATGAATAACATTGATTCGATACATATTCTAAAAATTATATCTCTTGTTTATATTTAAAAATTCGCACGCACGAGAGAATGTGTGACATAAAATCCATCGTATGCGTCTGGTACCTATCTAGTTTAAACCGCATTAGTACATTTGACGTACACCTAAGGCTCGTATTTATAAAGCGGTCTCAAGATTGAGAGCAATATTAAGTTTGGATTTGACAGGTCGTTTTGTACTGAAGTGACATTTCTGATTTAAACTCAATTTCGCTGACACTCTTGAGAGCTGATTATAAATACGACCCCTAATGTCGTATTATTATTGTCAAAATAGTTATGTTTATTATCATTGGACTAATACATAGGATAAAAATTGGTATTGGTATATTACTGGAAGAATTTATGGTGTCTTGAACGTCATGTTATTTTATGAGTGCAATTACCAGCTAAGAAGTTCTAGTTATATGTTTTTACCCTGTAGTAAAATGATGGCCCCTGTTTTTATTGTAAAACCAGTTTAAAGTGAGACCAATCGATTTTATAGATATGTAAGTTACATTGGCTTTCCTATGCGCTTATACTGGATAAGATCCACTTACTGTTGAACGGTGCAATTATATAATAAGTATTATTCAAAAGTCTGCTACGAACTAAGCAAGTTGGTGTTAGTACAAGTTACTAGTAAAAGTGCCTAAATTTGCAAATTTTTGGGGTAACCATTTATGTAGGCATACCGTTATCTATATATACGTACATATGTACCTACAAATTGTAATTACCTAGGATCTATATTTAACATGGAAATGCAAATCTAGAAATATATATTTTTATATGAATAATGCGCAAACATGACGCAATGAATTTAGAAAATGAAATTGTTATTACTAAAAATGTTTTGTATCATAATGAAAAAGATAATAGTACCTTACGATACAAGTGCGGTGCGTTGATAGTTACAGCAGAGGCTGTAACTACTGCTGAGTTATAATCTCCTGAAAAATATGAACAAACATTAGCTTAGTGTTCTTTATACTAACTTTAGTATTTGGTACACTATTTAATGGATTAACCCTTTTAGTATGTTAATTAAATTTTTGGTAACTGAATAATGTTGTTAATTTATATTTATATTTTATCTTATTATATTTTATGCAATTTGTAATATCGAACAATTCATCATGTTGTTTGTTTGATCCTACTTTTTAAATTTATTTTAATGATTTAATATTTAAGTATATTTTAGTAATATTATTCAGTTTTCTAAGACGATTTGAATGTAATTCAGGGGCCTGTAGCGGTGCAGGCGCCGCCATAATATGAGTTCAAAAGCTTTGTATTTTCCTAATGGAAATTACCAGAAAAACAGGTATTAAAATGTATTTATCAATTTTTAATAAGACTTTTATTTCACCTATCTAAAACCAAAATCACGTAGAGTACCTATAGACAACTGATAATCAGTAAATAATTAAATACACAGTTTTAAAGTTAAATTATCTTTAATTTATTCTTTTTCTTTTATGCAACCATCATAACAATCACAATCAAATTTGAGAAAAAGTAGTTCCGCTACTCAGCAATAGATGGCGTTAGTATCACTTTGTACAGCAATTTATTTTAAGGAACCATTTTAGATGCTTAGCTTACTCTTTCTATATTCATTAATAGTATTCTTACACTTAATTATAACTAGATACTTATTATATTATTATTAGATTTTCATATTTTCCATTATTTCGTTAGTCTCTACCTATACGTAGAGTTACAATAGGACAGGTAAAATATTTGGAAGACATTGGTAAGAGTTATTGATGATATTGCATCCTCACCCAAAAATCATTGCAAAAATTTGTAACACTTTGTTTTAAAATATTTCCTTTTACACTCCCGAATAAAATTGAGGTTAGTATACGTAATGTCCGTAACGCTATCAGATAATTATGTACCTAAATTAAGGTTTGTCATCAATATTCTTAGACCGTCGCTTCTTCGTCTTTACTTCACCCTCATCTTCACTGGACGATGTCGACTGGTCTCTATTGAAGAAGTCTGGTGGGTACTTGACAATAGACGGTCTTTTAGTAAGACTGGCTCTTCGTATAGCGTCCACTACCAGGCGATCAGAGAGACGAATGACTGGTGAAGGGAGATCGGTCTTCGGGCCTGGAGGGTTGCGGAGGATGACGTCATCGGGCAGGGATGAACCGACCGCCATGTAGCCTGGAAAGTGGAGGTGTTACGTCATTGGTTTGGTCGACGTCATGCGAGATGTTGAGTCCAGTACGAGCCATTAATATTGCACCAATTCCTTTGTAAGAAACAACATTTGACAGGATAATATTATCTTTTACGAAGCTGAACTTAGCATATGTGCAATATAAACGGACCGTACCATCCGCACCTGCATTTTTACGTTGTATATTTTAAGTTGAAAAATAGTCTTTCAAATTCAAAAGTACTTGCATTAGTCTTATTTATGTTGCCTTAGATATTACCGCAAGTACTAAAATAATCATTCTGGTTTATATTAGCAATACTATAAAGTACATTGAAACGACCAGTAAATACTAAAACAATAGCTCTACCTACCTCCATGACTAATTGTTGTCTTCTAACAGTCACTATCTGATTTACTGTTGCTATAAACTTCACCATTACTCGTATAGACGTCACAAAAGCAGCCGAACACCATAAAACAACAATATTTCCAACACCACAATTCACCACATAGTCACACCCATAAAAAATCTATCTGTATAGAATCTGTGCCAAAAGAGAATAGGCATAGAATTGGAGGGCGCACATTTGTATTAATTAACCCACGGCTGGTTGCATGGGGTTTATACCTAGGTGTTTGACCTAAAACCTCCAAAATTTAATGTAGAAGGTTACTGTTAAAGACCTGGACATAATCCTTACACGACCAAGCGACGAGTTAATTAAATACAAATTCGCGCCCTCAAATTCCATGCCTGTTCTCTTTTCGCACAGACTTTAGTAATCAAACTGTTGAAATTTAGTTTTTTTTTTATGAAGGATGTCTAGGGTTTATTCTTTGTGTCTATGCGTTTAAAAAAGTAAGTACACTTTTGATTTTAATAATATCGTAGGTATATACGTAAAGTACTTACTTAGTATGTTTATTTATCACCTGTGAGTGCTTGCCTACGAATATGAACCTGTTAACGTATAACGCTGTCGCTAAACAGTACCTAATTATTAAGTGCCGCAGATGTATTTACTTAATGTCTTATGGATTTGTGTAGTTAAATCTTACATTTTATGTTACTTTTACAGCTTGAATAATTTTTCTCTCTTTTTTAAGTGTGGCACTCGTAGAGGTAACCAATAGTGTTAAAAAATATAATTCAAATTTTCTATTTATACTTTAGTTCGTTGAAGCTATGACTGAAATCGCATTCATGTAAAAGATTTGTTTGATTTCAATACTTATTTTAATATTTATCTAATTATAACTGTTCAAAAGCAATCGAATGTCATACGTTCAGTAGTACCTAGGTGAGTTGAGAAGGATGTTGAGATAGCAAATCAAACACAAATAAACGCCACAACATAAATTATTCAATATTTACATACATCACTATACTACATTGCACTTTGTGACGAGATAGTACAATCGAGGATAAATCAAACTGTACTAGATGTCCAATTTAATCATCAAATTGACATTTTGTTAGAAATATTTAGGTAATTGTCTTTCTATGAATAAATTTTTAGCTACATAAAATATGTCCTATAAATTTTCAGAGAAATTCATCTGAGTCGGACACATTTTATGTAACTGAAAATTAATTCAATAAAATGCAGTTACCCACCTAAAAATTGGAGTCCATTTATACTCTGATAACACTAACTATTTACTTTTCTTTTAGGTACATACATTTTTTTTTAACTTAACAATAAAACTTTGTGACAATATTTTACAGTGCATATTTATTTGTTCTTTGGATGGTAACTTAACTTAGTTGGTATATAAATAAAAGCAAAACATACTTAAATGGTATATGATTTCATCACAATCATCACAAGTTGATTATAACATAAATTAATTAACTATTTAACCATAATTATATTATTAACTTTTGTAAATGTGTAGATACTGGAATGTAATTGAAGTAAAGCTCTAAATACGTATTTGAGATTCATATTGAGGGCAATTCGGTAAGAACTCGACTTAACTAAATCTCAACAAAAAAAATTGCCGCCTCTTTCTCTTTTGTCATGATAGAAAATGACAGGTATGGACTAATTAAGTTAAGTCGTGTCGTAAGCAACGCCGAATTACCCTCATTGCGATGCTCGCAAAATGTTATTTTATTATCTATTTAATCTTTGACTAGTAACTGAACTGATTACTAACGAGATACGGATCCATAATTATTAATTAAAATATACAGAAAACATATATTAAAAATTACATTATTATTTAAATATAAACCCTAGTCCCGCTAACTCGGCTCTTTCACAGTTTCTTTTATTCTTAAAAAAAATATGACAACATCTATATTTTGCGACAATTTAACTTTTTAAACTGGCATTTTATACCTTAATATATTATTTATCTCTCTACTATTAAATATTGTATATGTTTCGAAAAAGCTTAAACTAATTCGACCTTATCATAAAACTCGTATGTCAATCTATTTTCTTTAATTTTCACAACCTCTTTTTATACATAACAACCGAGTAAATCACATGGAAGCCAAAGGGAACTGATACAAACAATTAAAAGGAAACGTTTCTAATAAATTCACCGAATTCATTTATTTATCTATCATATCATCCAAATGGACGCAGTTTTTTAGCACAGGCACTATTATATTTTCTATCCATAGTAGGTATAACGAATTACCTAATTTTACAAAGAAACTAGAATTTTAGTGGCACTCTATTGGAAGACTTTACTGTAAAAATATATATTTTCTAATCAATCGAGAGAATTAGGTAATGAAAATTCAAGTTCATGAAAGTTTTCACGGAAGTACAAGTTCACGAAAGTTCAAGTCAACGGAAGTTCAATGAAGTTGTTCAAGAAAGTTTCACGAAAGTTCAAGTTCACGGAAGTTCAAGGTTACAATGTGACAGTGTAATCGCCGTCCATGTGGTGCGCCTGAGGTTCGGTGGTGGGCGCTCTGTCTGGGATCTTGATGGGCGGGTGTTCCGTACTCTCTGGGACATCACAAACATACACACAGTTACAAAACATTACACAACACAACACTCACAGTCACACTTAAGAGACGTTCCACGTGAAAAGATACCTTATGGAGGGTTTTAAAGGGGTACTTTATGGAGAGATTTTGAATAGCTTATGAGTTGCAGATTACAGGGATATACATAACTACAAACCCTCCATTAGGTACCTATTACCTTTGCACGTCAACGGAACGTCACATATTGTATCTACGTCCTACTGTCATACTAGTAATACAACATTGTGAAACATAGTACAAAGAACTGAAGGAGATATACAGTCTAAAAGAGATGAAATACTTATAATAAATTATAACTTAACTTCTGACTGAGACACATAAGTAAAACATTCTTATCTCCTTTACACTTTCATCAATTTTACTGAAACTTTTGTACAGAAATTGTTTATATTATAACTAAAAATTCATCTCCTTTTTGGTAAATTGTACATCCCCTTTCTGTTACACTCTATAGAACTCGTTAATTTGGTATTTTAATACAGATATGTAAAAAACCAGCTTGCCTTATACATTAAACCAGGAAAACTCCTTTAAGACAGTATAGCTTTATGATTAACAAGTACACGTCACTTATTTGCAATTTCACGATTTAGGCTTTTCATGTCAAGACCGGATTAGATATAAGTCCATTAGATTAGCTACAGAATTAGTATTGCTCATGTTTTCATCGTTTTATTATCTACTAGATTAAACGTCATAATTATAGTTAACCTTGTCGTGAAATTTTCAGGTGTGACATGAAATATGTTAGTAAAAAAATATTCGTGTAGGTATATTGTTTTCTTTAAGCGACCAATATATAAATGTGAATGTGCATTTGATGACGAGGTATAATGATTGGCATTAGATATACAGATTATTACATCTCAGATCAAGCGAGACATCACCCAAACTAAAAGCCATACATATAATCAAACATATACGGGGTGTAAGGGACGGCGTTCCAGAAACTGATAGGGGTTGGTCAGTCAACGAAACTAAACAACTTTTCCCAGGAAATTCTTTCCTTTATCAGTTTCTGGTAGGCTGTCCCTTACACCCGGTATATTTTTTATGATTTCGAGAAATACAATAACCGTATAAAATAATACTTACAAAATATAACGATTTTAGGCTTGGAATTATGATATAAATATTGTAGAGCCCTGAGGTTGCTGTGTTGTCTAATTTTAGACCTAATAATGTACAAAGCATCGAGTTATCAATCATTCTCTATCATCTACATTCAGGAGAGCACATAAGTTTACTGTTAAAAGTTAATAACTGGAAAATTGCTTAATAGGTGTGAAGTTTAGATAGTAGTGCATAATTCTATCCCAAAACAGGCAACTTACAGGGGTTGCTCAGTCAACGAAACTGAACAACATTCCCGAAACCATTCTAAAAAATAAATACTTGCCCATACAAAATCTTTAGTACAAGAGATATTCTATGTACTAAAATAATGTGCACTGAATAATAGGTAGTAGGTACTGCACTGATACTGATTTGCTGCTATAAAATTCGTAATTAATAATGAACTGTTTACTAGAGCGCTTTTCTATCCACGGCTCACATAGAAATTAATAATTATTATTATTGTTTATAAAAAAAACAAGTTAATAATAAAACTTTATATAAAAAGTCAAAAGCAAATTAATACCAGTTCACAAATTAATAAATCTGTAAAAAGTAAAATGGTAATAAACGTGGAATAAAATAAAACAATTGTCACTACATAATATAGTCAATTCCTACTAATATACCATCCAATACATATAATGTTGTGACATTATACAAATACCTTGTGCTTCGAGTTAATGTGAGTCAATTTGTCAAGTATTTCTGCACATTAGTTGACTGTTAAAAGAAATGGCCTATTATTTGACGTCAAGGCGTTGTCTTTTATAAATTATTCGAAGAAGATGAATATTTTAAATCAAAGGATGAATTAAATTTTAAACAATCTGCAAGAAAGATTGTCATTTAGCAATAAGGCGACTATTTGTACATAATGTTCCATAAGCCTAGTTTTTATATTATTTTTTTATACAACGTGTAACATAAAGGGTATATGCATCGTGAAATGTGTGAATCTACCCATGAAACTGAACAACTTTCCCTTAGGAACATAAGTTGAAATACGAAAAAAAAAATTACTTCCCATACTAAATGCGCTATCAGCTGACTCATTTCGTATGGAAGATCAAATTTTTTTTTCATTTTTCGACCTATGTTCCTTAGGGAAAGTTGTTCAGTTTCATGGGTAGATTCACACATTTCACGATGCATATACCATTTATGTTACACGTTGTATAAGCCCCGTTCACCAGAAAATGTTATTTTATATGGGCTGCCAGTAAACATCTTATAGTGAACGCGTTATAAGCAGTTAGTTTAGTGCGCAAATATAGTCCTACCTATGTTCATTGCACCTATACATTACATTAATTTGAAATAACCGGTATATCCAAGAAGTTTCTGAATTCTTATCAATTATCTTGTTCTTATCAATATAACTACCGATTAGACAACAATATAAGTGGATTGCAGTTTGAAGATGCTCCTCAAATTAATTGTTTTGTTATTAAAAGTAGGTTAAAAGCAAAGCAATTGATTCTCTAGAGAGAGTGCTTATGATAAACAAATCTTCACCTACTTAAGACCGTTACAGACGTAACTATAATATATATTAATAATGCCTTTAAGTATAGGTAGGTATAGTTTTCCCTTAAATCTCCCCTTTCTGTAGAAAGTCTGGAAGAGATAAGGCCGTCTTTGTGCACATTTGCAGGGATTATTATAAATAAATAATAATAAGAGTTTTCTTACTGAACTGACTTACATCAACTACAGAAATGGTATGAAAAGAAATTGGAATTTTCCTTCCTCCTCATTTATGTTTTGGCACGTTGCTTTAATGACTAGAATTCATTAAACATGTCATAATACATACCAAAGTGATATATGTTCATAGAAATTGCACTCTAGAGTTACTAAGGTACATACGCATATCATTTTACACTAATCAAGTAAGTGTGACCGATAGATATGTAGTCTGTCACGGTTCACTGGATATTACATAAACCTACTAGATGTTTCCGTACTATTAATTCCTACTTTATTCGTACAAAAACATACAAGCATGAGGCTTGACCGTTACCTACGGAATAACGCTATGGGGACATGCAAAAATGAATTGTAAACAATCAAAAATTGTGACTATTATTTTTACATATTCTTCCTAGGTACCTTTTACTACTTAGACATCCTAAATTTTGCAAACTACATAACAAAGTTTCGAAGAAATTGTATGAGCTCAACGCTTTTGACTTTAGTATCGGAAAAATATAACGATAAGAATTAGAAGATAGATTTATACTCAAAGTAAGTAATGATTAAAAATTTATGTAGCTCTTGACGCTTGTACCCTATAATTAAGATCTCAGGGAGGTGAAAGTGACTGAAAAACAGTGCTGGCGTGACTTTGGTCTCGTCAGCCATCCCTTTTGCCTTTTTTAGTAGTGTTTAGTTGTCTACTTTGTAAAATTGTATAAGGCAACATATTTTTTAATTATTAAAATGACAATGATTCTACTAGAGCAGTGTAAGGCCCGTATTTATAATCAGCTCTCAAGAGTGACAGCGAGTTTGAGTTTGAATCAGAAATGTCATTTCAGTACAAAACGGCCTGTCAAATCCACACTTAATATCGCTCTCAAACTTGAGATCGCTTTATAAATACGAGCCTAAATAAAATAGTAGCAAGTTATCGTCCTTTGCCCCGGTCAAGAAGTGTGAATATGTTACCGAGGGTGACTTGGTGCGTAACATCTCGCCTCAATACTAACAAGCTATCAATAACCTAGCTACTAGCTTCCTGACCTGCGGTTTCACTTATGATTTATTGGAATTTCAAGAGGAAAAGTAATATTTTCCGTGGGAAATTGATATCTATTGTGAAATGAATATTTAAAATTGGTCCGTTCATTAAATAAATTGGTTAAAGCACTCGAATTTTGATCCTATCTCTAAAAATCTGCCGATTTTTGATATAATTATAGTTTAACTCAATAATCATGACATAATATTCTCAACATCTATAAGTAGTTTGCATGTTTACATATATTGCCATATCTTTGATACTTATGGTAATAAATTAAGTTTAACACGTGATAATGAGACATTAATTTAATGACCAACGATATAGAAACATGTAAATGTATAAACAAAATAATATGCTTTTCTTATACGGTTAGATCGTGTAAGATTTACTACTTTCAATAAAACATTTCCTTATGAACCCTTTTCTCTACTATAAATTATTATATATTATCGCAAACATAAAGGGTCGTCTGACCTATGATAAACAAACACACTTGCATATTTAATACGACATATGCCGGGGTTATTGTTAAATAACCTTTTCTTCCTTAATGAAAATAAACATATCTAATAATATCAATACCCTCTTAACGGTAAAACTTTCCATAATATGATACGTTTCGATTCGACTCGTTATTTTACGAAACAAATATGTAAACTGACGTCTAAAATATTAACCTCAGTGACAGTGACCAAGAAATTTCGTTATCTTGTCAAGAGATTAGACGAATTTGTGTCAAGATAGCGTCGGAGACGAAGCACACACACTCAAAGCGTTGTTAAATCTGAGCAGCGACCCAGCACCACGGGACTTGATTCGCAAAAACTCACCGATAGATCTACGGTCCGGATTGTTGCCATAGAACTCGTCAAGTTCCTTCGCGGAGCACAGAGGAGTATCCACCTGGGTGGTCTCGTCGAACTTGGAGTAATCCACCTCGTAGCCCTGTCGTTCGCGGTTGTACGCCACTAGCGGCACGAACCGGTGCCCCCACATAATTTCACTGGTCGTGTAACTCGATCGGGCCTGCGTGGTCTGCCCCGTCGACTCGATCGTACCCTCCAGGATGACAACAATCTCAAATCTCTCCTGAAGCACATCCGCCGCCGACACACCGTAGAACGGACTCTCCGCGTTTATTCTATGCACCATCGTTATTGGCCAAATAAAGAACAGATTGCTGTCACATCCGTCGGCGTGCAATTCTAGCTCGGTTTGATAGTGCGACAATAGCTCTCCTTCTTTCGTCGTCCTAGATCGAATCAGCTGGGCTCTCACACTTGCGCCGATGATGTGTGACTTCCGCAAATCACCGACACGGAACATTAGGCACAGATCACCGTCTCTCTGGCAAACCACGCAGTATTTCGAGAAGAGTAGGGTCTGTGTTCGATGCTTAGGCCGAGTCATCTTTGCAAAAACGATGCCTACCATGAAAGCTTGTATCATACAGCCCACTATACTCTGGAGACACATTATAAATATGGCTTCCGGGCATTCTTCCGTGGTCGTACGCGCACCGTAACCAATGGTGTGCTGAGTTTCAATACTGAACAGGAAACATGAAGTGAAATCGAATATGTTGAAAACACAAGGTTTCCAATCGTTTTCTTCTTGCAGAGGCGGCATATGGTCCAGCTCTAAGTCACCATGTGTGAAAGCAATTAGCCACCAAATTAGAGCAAATCCCAACCAGGAGAGAATGAAAGAGAGTGTGAACGCTAGGAGGGTCCATCGCCACTGAGCATCCACGAGGGTCGTGAACATATCCTGGAGGAACCGGAGACGCCTCTGTGATATCTTCGATTTGAGAATATTGCACTCCCCATTTTTGAGAATCGCCCGTCTCCTAGTCCGCCGCGTAGCGCCATGCCTGTGTGACCGACTCCTGTTAACAAATAAACAAAATATAATTATTGTTTCGCACCATCGACTGGCAATAAGAACGGTGATATACTGTAAGTGTGAACGTTTAGTTCACGTTTAGTCAGAGCGATGACGACCTTCGTTAACGTTAATGTGGAATACTTAAGAGAAACAGTTTTCTAATGCAAATGTGAAAAACAAATAACATAGGCGATAGACGGACAAAAGCGACACAGTACTGGCTGGTCTCGGACGGCACAAGGCAGCGCTGAGGGTGCTGCGCGACGAACCTCTTGCTGGTGACGGTAGGGTAGTAGACTCCCGGAGAAAGGTTGCCATTGGCCGGCACCGCTTTGACTTTGAGCCACTCGTCGGCTCCGGGGAGGAGCTGGGTTTCTTCCCGGCAAGTGGGCGACTCAGGGTCCGCATGCATGGCTCAGGCTGCACAACCGTGTGCGCGCGGCTCGGTCGGCGGAGCGTCTGCGTGCGCGCAGCTACAGCATCCCCTGAAGCATCGCTCGCGATAATGCCCCGATCACGACTGACTCTCTCGTGCTCGCCGATACAAAGACGCGTTAAACGCTGTATAATTGTACCGCGAGATTTTATATCGGAAATTATCAGTTCGCAACGGAAAACACATTTCAGTTTGTGACGTCGTATAATGAGTACAGGGTGTCCTACAAAAATCTCAATCAATTATTACATCAAATCTTTTATGTACTCATAATACAATAAAATCACGCCTATGTCCCTTATACAAAGGTACATTACAAAGGTGGACGCAGAGCGTTACAAAACTAGTAAAAAACGTTTGCCCTATTATCATCTGAGATAGTTCTCTTCATCACACATTAAAAATTGCTCATCCTTTAAAGATTCCTAAATATTTTTAGAAAGAGAACTAAAGGAACGTATGATAAAGAGACAATTTGTCAGCACAGCGCCTGCAACTGCAAAACAGTGAAAAACCCTCGAATCCGCCTATATTGGCTTTTATTACAGAACCAGGAAGGGACACAGACGGTTTATTTTTTGTCACTGCTGGTTCAGTAATATATTTTTACTTAGCTTAACTTGGGTAACCTTTAATAATTAATATTTCATCTACGTAAAACTTATTTATTTAAAGGTATGTTCCTCAATTATTCATCGGCTATGGCTGAGGCTGATTCTAAGCGAAACATATTGATTTAAAAACAACACTTACCATGATTTTCCTACTTGTTGAAGTATATTCTGCGAAAAGTAATATAATGATCATTGTTTCAATATTGACTGTTTGTCACCACTGCAATAACATGACAATTTGGTTTTACTTGTAGAAGTTGGTACCTAGGTACTTCAACATAACATAGAGTCACAGTATTTTGCAATATAAGTAAGTTCTTAATCAGTAGCGTACTTATTCGAAACCCACCAAATTATTAATCAATTAGTATACGTTCTTACCACGGTTCACCTCTTCGGTTGGTTTAATAAAAATTTCCCCTAGAAATAAGTTTATCCAAATTGAAAATTCAAGTAGGTAATAAAAACTCGTCCCAAATAAAAAGCTAAATATCTACATCTCATTGTTTCAAACTCGTGTTAATGCCGATAGGAAAAATGATGACAAAAACATTTTCATTAATATTTCTAACATATTAATTAGTTTTGTGTCGAAGATCATCAAAGGTGACGAATGTAGCAATCTATCATCTTCAAACGTTATGTAAATAGTAGAAGTAATAAATATCTAGTAAGTTTTGTTTATAAGCAATTGTTTATAATTGCAAGTAGGCAAATGAAATTGGCTTTGGTGGTGTGGCAAATACACACCCTCCGGTGGTGATCTGATATTGGATTCAGAGGTCTTGGATTTGATTTCCGATATTCGACAACTCACTCGATAGAAGAAATATCCCCGTTTTTGAATGTAATTTTGCACCACATGTTCACAAAACGATTCGTTTTCAAGGGTTGTATCATGGGGTCTTTATAAAGCCTATTTCGATTGATCCTGTCGAGAGCAAACCATAATAAAAAAAAACATGCTGTATAGCTTGAAAACTCCTGCGCACCCCATTAAATTGGTTACTAATTTGACAGCATTCAAATTGAGTTGCTAAAATGTATTTCTTTCTAATTTGTCGATCTCGATCTGCCAGCCGAAGGTCGGACACGCCTACTTTTGTAGATATTTTGAGATATCGCGTAATTTTCATAACAATATTTTGCTTATGTAAATTAATTTTGTGCGAAAAATAAGGGGTCCTAACCCTTCTTGAATCAAGAGAAACTTCGGTCATTTGCTTGGCATCTCGCCATTTTTGTCAGTCCATTTGTATAGAGTATAGACCCGGCTCAGACATTGACATGAAAATACAGTCGTACAAGGGTCTTTCGGCGCTTGGGTGACATTGACAGGAGCTTTTTTTGGGCTTCGTTTAGCTTTTTCGAGAAGTAATAGCTACAGGTTTTTCACATCCATCTGTTTGTTTCAAAACAGCTCCGACACCCTCTATAGAGCCTCTTTAGAGGGTGTCGGAGCCCAAAAAAAGCTCCTGTCAATGTCACCCAAGCGCCAAAAGATCCTTGTACGACTGTAATATAAAGCGACCATAAAAACATAATATTTTTTTATTAGAAGATATAGATAGGTAGGTAATGAAAACATAGTAGTTAACACTTTTGGATTTTGAGTAGCAGTTCATATAGGATTGTGTATTGCCACTGATTTTAGAAGTCGCTGGCGTTAGCTTTACTCTTCTGTGTGTATTGATGTGGTTACGGGTTGTCAGCCCATTATCTAAACCCTCGGGTTCCCGTACTAGCTTTTTGATATACTTGACAAGGGAATGATCCAGATTTTTTTTCTGTAGCCAATAACAATGCATATTAATCGGTTCAAAAACCCACACTTATAAACTTATCTTGACATTTTTTTCGTTTGTTACGTTCATAATTACATGTCAAACTTATTTTTAAGAAAAAGAAATCTTAAAGCTAAATAGTTTCAGTCAAATATACCGCCCTGTGTCATTACCGGCGGCGCAAATAAACTTGTGTCAGTTTCGTTGACTGGGCAACCCCTATCAGTTTATGGTGCGCTGTCCCTTACACCCGGTATTCATGTGATCTTGCAAACCTGTAAACATCTGAGCAATACTAATATTTTCAGCGTCTAATTTACTGGCCACGCCTCTGTCAACAGAGCGCTGACCACGATTTGTAGTAATTAGTAAACAAGGTGACATTTTGTAAACATGTGACATTTTGCGATCGTGATCGAATCATCAGCTCCATGGTGACATTCGATTTTACCGACGCTTCTAAGCAAAAGAGTTGCTGTTCTATCTATTCCTACGCATTTTTTTTATTTATTGATTTTATTTATTATCATATCATCCCACATCTCCTTAACTTTATAATATGCATGATACTTATATAAAACACAACTACATAAAACTAAATTTTATAGTAAAACAAATCAAAGACTTAAAAAAAATGCATGATGCGAAACATTTACTTAACTATAATTTAAAAGACCCACGATGAATTTTCTAAAAAAAAAAAAATTATGAACACATTCACTAACTTACAAGTACAAGTAGGTACTTGCCTTCATATATGTACGACATGTACATTATGAATGTGCAAAAATGTATAACATTTCATTACTAAGTAGCTGCCGTACCGTAGCACAAAACTGCCTACGAGTTCTACGCGAGTTTCATCGGTTCTATATTTCGTAACTTCTCATAACATATTCTTATGATACAACAAGTGATGTTCGCGATTATAATACGCTGTCGGATATATATTTTTAAATAATACATAATTTTTCGCGTAAAGTGCTTACAATGAGGATCGTACTTGAAAGCGTAAATTGATTCCTGCGTAGTAATTTTGCTACGTAAAATGTAAATAGATGTTAGATGTGTTGCTATTGCAATCACGGTTTAATAGTAATTAGTAACTAGTCGCTGTCGACAAAGTAATATGAAATCTTCGTTATTAAAGAAATAAAAACCATGACACCTATCTCTACATTTTTGTGCCAATATTACAATTATTAAGAGTCGTGTTTTTTTAACAGAATATTTATCGTTCTTGGATTATTCACGTTTTATAGATATTTCATATTTTACAAAATACAGATACTAACACATTCTTGTACATCAAAACATTGAGTCAAGTGCAGACCAGTAGAAATCGCTGATAGACTGTAACGTTCGTAATAGCAGCAATCACACTTGGTGAACGCGTGTGGAGTGGCTGGCCAGATAATGTGCAGGGGCAATTTTGACACATGACCAGGGTCACCATCCGTCTAGTTAGATCCAGTTTAAACTAGTATCAAATAGCATCGTCTTGTCTCTTCCTGGAGGTACCTATCTCAAAAAACAGAAGGCATAGCACTGGTAAACTCATGGCGAAAAATCGCACTGTGGCGAAAAATCGATACATTTCTAAAAGTTGCGACGTTTGCTCTTTCGGTTGCACAGTGATTTTTTTCTGTGATTTTAAGTACTAAGTATTCCACAAAACATTTACCAGTATATAAAGTCAATACTTGTAAGTAGGTATGACTTTTTTATTGCGAGCTAGAACTGTTGTTTCTCTATATTTTATCAACCTGTATATATCTTATGTTTTAGTGGGGGCATTTAAGTTGTCAAAATATAAACTCATCCATCTAAAAATGGCCTAACGAACTTATAATTATGGTTACTGCAAATATGAAAGATAAATTTCATTTGCTCAGGCTAATTACTAATCTAAGACAATGTTGTAAATTTGAAATAAATGACTTTGACTCTTAACAAATCTAATACATTATACAACGCAAAAAAAAGACAATATTATAAAAGATCTAAAGATAGGACTTTATGTACGAAAATCGACAAAAGACATCGCACATACAAATATTGTGACTCCACTAATTGATGAGTATCTAAATCGTATTTACAATCGCTCAAATGAAATATGATCTTGTTTTGCGATATAATTTTTCGGTGCACCGGCCCTTCATAAAACTCATTTTTTTATATATAATATTTTAAATGTTTACAAATGTTTTATGGCGGATTTACCAGCCGTGGAAAGGTGCTGGGGTCGCGATTAATCAAGATTATCTCGACGTCCACAGCTATTTGCGGACTGCTCATCAGATTGTACCAGATTATGAGGATTACATGACGCCTGTCACCGAACAGGCTGGTCTCCAAGACCTTGAGGATCATACAGTCACGCCTGTATCCCTTACGAGGTAGGTCGAGCATCAACGACATCGTAAAAGGCCTTTGACGGTACGAGGGTAGAGATAATATCAAAAAAATTGAAATTTTGATATACGATGTATAATTTTTTTGTAAAGGGTGTATTTATATTATTGTTATCTTTATTGGTTGCAGCTGATAATTTCCGATATTTCATAACACAAAGGAAATCAAACTTTAAAGAATAAATATTGAAATTAAAACATTAGGTATATATTACTCGTAAAGGGTTCGGTACCTAAAGCAAGGGTAAATCTGATAGATTATGATTTATGATAATAGTTATAGGAACCTAACCTCGTTTCAGACCTTCCGATCCTAATTGTCCGATCAATCCTAAATCGGATAAGGATTGATCGGATCGGAAGGTCTGGAGCGGGCTTAAATCGATAAAGAAGTACATCAATTTCCTACAGAATAAATCTCACATACCTGAGATTTTACTAGTCCAAACTGGAACAAACTCGGTCAAACACAACCTAGATAATTTATCTTGTCACCATACTATTTGCGCCTGCGACGCATTTTGAACACTTTTTAATCACATCACAATTTCTGTAAAATATTCATAACTTCATAGGCACATAATTATACACTTTTTAATTGTAGTTAGTTAGATTGTATGGAATGGGTAAAAGACACTGTAAGAACTACGTGCAGAACTCAAAGGCAAAAGAGAATGTTCTATAAGCGGTACGCAAAGGATTTAAAAGACCAGTTGATTCGATTAACTATTATCGTATTTATCAATAAAATGAGCACTTAAATGTAAATTGTAAGTGCCATCGCGAGACGGTTAGTAATAACAATGCGAATACCACTTTTAACAAACTATTTTGATAAGTAAAGTATTTATCTTTACCTAAGATTAGATATCGGTTTGTCAAGGATCTGATTCTAGGTGCCAGAATGTGTCACTTTTATTTACTGAAGGATCATGTTGTAAAATATTTAGTTCCTGTGCATATTGAAAAATATACAAATCATTGATAAGTAAGTAAGTATATCTTATGAATTATGATGAAAGAACCTCGATTTTAGTTTCTTAATGAAACACAAAAATATCTTATACCTTACATAGGTATAAGATAGCTAGGTAGGTATTAAAAATCTGAACTTATTTTTATGATAAAAAAAACTCATAATCCTACACTTTTTTTATGCGATGCCTTATCAGCTGATGAGGCAAATGGACGAGAAATGTTGAGAAATGTTGAAAAATTCTTATTTGAATACATTTTAAAGTATAACAAAGCATCATTTATCTGTTTAGATAACCGTCTCGTGATATTCTTTTACAATGTAAAAATACTTTCACCGGAGAAACTATCACGAAAATCACTAATATTTGAGTTTATGTTTTATCCCATAGCAAAGTACATAAGGGCAATAAATGACTTCTTTTTCTTTTACGGGATATGCAGAGTGTCAACGGGCGACTAATTCGTTATCTGCTTTATCTCAGCATCGTCTGACAAAATTATTGCGTTCGTTGCCAAGCCATGCAACCCATGACTAGACTGGGATATAATAGAAATGGGATACAATAATTATAGTCACAATACTTCTGTGATATAATATAAGTACATAGGATAATATAGATGTAATTCTATGTTTAGTATATTATAACTTCCTTGCGGATGTTAAGCTTATCGCTTGACTGACACATATTTTTGAGAATAAATTCACCAAATATCTTATCTACAAGTAAATGTGTGAAAAGTATTCATGTTTGATTGAGATAAATCAATGTAGACCCATTTTCAGAGATATAATTTGATTATCATGTAACACCTGTTGGTTTCAAAGATTTTTTTACGTGCATTATTCGTCGGGTCTAAATAGCAATAGCAGTAAATAGAACGAAGGGAAGTTATTTTATTTGTATAATATTGATTAAAGAACAACAGGCAACAGTTTGCTATTTTAATGTAAAATTTTGCGTTCGCAAATCCGTCCGCCAATGTATCAGCTACGGCGTAGCAGTTTTCGTAGCAAAAATATTGTAGTTTTTTTTTCTTCAATTTTTGATTTATTTCGTTCCTAATAATATGTGCGCCACAACAGTCTACTGTTGGGCAATGGGCAAGGGCATGGATCTCCCCCAATCGGGGGGTAATTAGCATACTCCCTACGCTTGACTTCGGATTAGCGGGCAGATAAGTAATATGCGGTGATGCAATCAATTCAAAAATGAAAAAAAAAAAAACATCTCACCTACAAGAATCCAGGCGATACACAGTGCTCTGCCCAATGGAGCTGCTGTAAGTCGGTATCCTGTGCAGACTGCATGAGGGATGTATCTGAGGTGGTCTCAGGAAACTGCTGCTGTGCACTATTCCACCCAACATCGGCGTCTCAGCCATTGAACTATCATAGGCGCTGGTCTCGTCCGTCTCCTCTTCGATAACCCCTGGCTTGTAGAAGATCTTCCCGGCGGAAAGACCCGGCTTGATCTCGGGAATACTCGTTTTGATCTCGGGAAGACCAGGCTTGATTTCGGAAAGACCAGGCTTGATCTCGGAAAGACCTGGCTTGTCTTTTCCCAGGATATCATTATCACCCTCGCAAACTTCCATTTCTATCGCCTGTTCTGTCATTTTTGTTGTGTTTCGTGATCTTATATCACAATATTGGTAAATTGGCAATCATTTTGATGAGTTTGAGGGCTGTGATGCTCGTTTTGTTGTAAATTCTCATGGTTGTGCAGTTTTCTTGTGGTTAGTCCTGAAAATAATATAGAACAATTTATTAGTTTTGTAATTGTGGGTTATCGTATCACTTTACATCAACCAACATAGAGCAGCAAATTATAGGTACTAATATTACATATGCGAATGTTTGGATATTTGGATGTTTATTACTAAATCGCGCTTCAACCACTGGACGGATCGGGATGAAACTTGGAACACAAATAGGTTTGGTCCCGGAATAGGACATTGGCTTACTTTTCACAACCGGAAAAACATTAATTTCCACGCGAAAACTCATTTAACGTGGGTCAAACCGCGGGTGAAATCCTGGTGGTCTATATTTGAATGGTTGGTTTTTAAACGGTATCTTGGGAAAACATATTTACTGTGTTACTGCTGCGTTTTTTTACTTATTATTTTAACACCACGGCACATATACCTACTAGTACCATCTCTTATCGAATAGCTAGCAACTTGAAACAGAGCGACATCTGTACTCGGATAGTCATACCAATAACGTCATGTAGAGCCAAAGCGCCGCGCTCATGAGTAATCTGTGGCCAAAGTAATTTAATGGTTTTTTATTTACAAAACAAATCGCTTGCTAAAGGAAAAACTAGCAAGTCTATGTGCCTTTATTCAAATATATAGTTATATCTCTACTCTACAACGTGTAACAGAAAGGGTATATGTATCGTGAAATGTGTGAATCTACCCATGAAACTGAACAACTTTCCCTAAGAAACATAAGTCGAAAAACGAAAAAAAAATTGTGACCTTTCATAAGTACAAAATGCATCAGCTGATAGCGTATTTAGTATGGGAAGTCAAATTTTTTTTTCCGTATTTCGACCTATGTTCCTTAGGGAAAGTTGTTCAGTATCATGGGTAGATTCACACATTTCTCGATGCATATACCCTTTCTGTTACACGTTGTATAATTTTGGCACTAAGGGGAGGAAGTCCCAAATCAACACTTTGCAGTCATTACTACAACACAACAATATGACTTTGAAACGGCACTGACAATTGGTAAATGGCTGGATACTTGACCTAGTTGAGGTTTTCTTAAAAACTGGCCATTTTAAGAGTCACATCCGGATTTAATCACATGTTTTGTGTTTTCTGATATGATAAATAAAACATCTTTGATCCAATTTATATCTTAACAAAACTTTTTACATCTTCTCATGAATATATTATAGAAGTGCATACCTATGCATAACCCAGAATGCATATTGTAGACGTTGTACGTTGTAGAAATTGTAATTATTATGGTAACCTACACGAAACTGTTATACCTACATGTAATTATTTATTTATAAGTAAGTATTTTAATAATAACCGTAGAAAAAACGATAAAAAACTCAGAATGTACCAGCTTCTGCTCTCCCCTGTCATGCTGTAAACACCTAGAGAAAGGATTGATAACCGGTCACTACAGAAATATACAGATCTATCTGAAATAACCCTCAAAACCTATTAAAGATAAATATGTAATAAAATAAATTAAGAATCGAAGGACCTGAATCAACCATGCATGCCTGGAATTGCATTTATAATTTGATTAGGCGGTTAGAACCATTGGTGTTAATTCAGGACGCACTATTACTAATTCTAATTCTTAGTAGCGCTGTCACTTTCTTAAATTTGACATAAGAACAGGATAGCAAACAAACACGTGACTTTGACATTCTTAATTTGACGTACGGCGTTTTAAATAAGGAATGACCATAGAGCGTGCTCACTAATTTTAATTAATTTGAGCAGTCTTATGTCAGATAAGAAATGTCAAACTCACGTATTTGTTTGCTATCCTGTTCTTATGTCAAAGTTAAGAAAGTGACAGCGCTACTAAGAATTAGAATTAGTAACTGGACGGCGTGAATTGAGGCCATTGGTAGGTCATTTTACGAGCTCAGGGCTCCAACCAGTAACAAACTCCCGACTCCAAGTAAAACATATGAGCCATATCCTGTTTCTGGAGTGCCATAATTCCTGGAGACGAGGCTTTCCGCAATACAGGCGATAATGGCGATCCGTGGGTGGGTTAAAGACGTCCGTGTTAAGCTGATCGCAAGGAGATGCCTGGAATGTCCTATCCTAGGCCAATGCAAGGTCTGTTAGCGATAAGATAAGAAATTGTTTGGAATGTTACGTAAAGATAAGCTCATCATTTATCGATGTTGATGTGATGTGTAGGTCATCATCAGCTCATTTACGACCCCACCGAGGGGCACGCGCCTACTCTGGAATAGGGCGCGATCGGGGCTTAGTCGACCACGTGGGCCTAGTACGGATTGGTCGACTTCACACACAAACTTTGAATTTCTTTGTAGATGTGCGCAGTACAGGTTTCCTCATAACGTTTTCATTCACCGTAAAAGCGCCGGAATTCGCAAATTTGGTGGGTGGGATTCGAACCACGACCTCCTGTACAAGAGGCACTATCCACTACACTACACCATCAGGCTTCGCTTATTAAATATCACTTCTTCAAACAACCAACAACGATTAACTTTGGACATCGGTAAATGCAGAGGTCGAAAAAGTGTGCTCAGAACTTTGTTAGTAGGACGACGTCCATCTCTATGAATAATGCAAGTAAGCGGTCAATATAGTGGGACATGGTGACCACAGAGTAATTAATTACAGAGCAGACACGGTACTAATTGTCGGCCTTCCTCACAGGTGGAGTGCATAGAGCACAGAAACTGAAGATGTGGTGTCATGTCATGTGGGCTTCCGAAACAGGCGAAGCCAAGCAATATATTTTATGGGTGGAGTCTTCTTCTTCTTAGCGAGTGGATTTTCGAGTCGAACAACGACCCGATAAACCCTGGTGTCAGAGTTTTCAAACCACCTAGTAGCACAGCTAATAGGCCTCTGACATGGTTTCAGTAACGACCACTATCAAAGACAGCGACCGGGACCGACGGCTTAACGTGCCCTCCGAAGCACGGAATCTTTTTGGGTGGAGTGAAGCTGTCAGGGAAATTATAGACGTGGCTGCCGAATATGTAGTGTAGGCACCTAGGCACTCAAGTATTTTTTGTCGTTTGACATAACATCAAACCATCTAAGGGACAATATGTGTGCGTCCAAGCTAAAAAGGTTTAGTTGTCGGTTATTTCGGTATCTAGATTAGTCAATTGATAATATTACGAATTTAAAAAATATTTAAAAACTACACACGGCACAATTATTTTTTGCTAGCTCTGAAAAAGTCATTTAAAAGAATAATTAAACACATTTTAATGCTTAACTTTAAGGTTTTGATGTATTAATCCAACTTTTAATACATAAATTATAATCATATTTTGTCAAATAAACTTTTAGAAAATTTCAAATAACGTAATGCAAAATTTCACCCTACAATACAAAACTGCGTTTATCTCGGAAACTTGTAAGCCGACAACTTTTTACTTGGAACATTTCTAGTTTCTGTTAACCAAGGTGGCGTGTGTTAATTTTCCGTTCTGTGAACGGCACACATTTCATTGATAGGCCTAATTCTAGATGTCATAGAGTCGGCACTCTGCGCGGGCGCACGCAAGCCAGGGTAATGGTGCATGGACTCTTAATTACGGATTGTAGGTAGGTTTTAATACGCATATGCAGATGTGACATTCAGTTTAGATAGGTACTATATATCTACGTGTTACTTTATGTATTATATTATGGTTTCACGAAAAATATTCGTAGACATCAAACTTTGTACCTATAGTATACTACCTATAGTTTTTAGTCCTGACGCTTGTTACCGTACCTACAGTTAGGATAAGAGACTGTGATATTCATAGAGGTTTTCCTTTTGATAGCATCATACATACATGAAGTTACGCCTTTACTCCTTACGGGGTAGGCAGATCGTAACACGTTTAGCAGAATAGAAATGTGCTATACTGTGACTACTGGTTGTTAGCCTAAGTATCTCTAATACACTGTAACCCTCGAATCCCTTTGCTGATTTCTACAGCATGCCCGGGAGAGAAAGCAGCTTGCAAATTCTATGTTTTTCTATCGCTCCCAGTCCAGCATGAAAAACAATAATAGCACCAGGTCCTCACAAACCTTTTATAATATTGATAAACTACCAAGTTTCTGGAAGAGTCAAGTATTTTACAAGTGGCGCTAGCTTCGCAGGATTAACTGTCCTAAGTAAAAGGTCGTCCACGTAATAACTTTACAGTTTATTGGATCTCTTTTATCTTATTTATAGGTAGAGTTCGTATTTTGTAGATAATATTGGTAATGCAGGACATAATTGATAGGTTAGATTTATTACACAAACCTGATTATAGATAATTACTTGATGGCTGGACAAAATGTATGTTTACAAGCATCATTAAGTATGAGACTGATTGTATCATAGTTTTATGTAGTAATTGTTATTAGATAAGTAGTAAATTATTTAGACTGATTCATCATAGACATCATCAATAATGTTGACGATTCTGGCCGCACCATTTTCTCAACTTTGACAAAGATCAAAATAGCAATTAAACACAATGATTTTGACATTCTTAAACTGACGTACGACGCTCAAAATAAGGAATTGTAAGAAGTGAACATAGAGCATGCTTTCTTATTTTTTGCTCGATTATGATATAAAACAATTATTGTGATCTAAAACAATTTAATTTAAATAGTACTACGAATTTCATGAGTAAAAATATAATAAATGTTATCAAAATAACGAATGACAATGAGCCGTCGCAATAAACCAGAGAAATGTTTTGTTTTAAATGGACAGGAAATTATGATTATGACAGTTTAAAAAGAGAAAGTTAATATTTATGAGTTTTTGTCACTTGTCGTCAATCAAATTCATATGTATCTAACTAAATACAAATATAACTTATACCTATTATCACTTGTAAAATGGTCATTTAGGTATGAAGTAAAATTAAGGTTATTTAATAATAATCGATAGATTTTAAATGATAGTTATGATTATGACTTATGCTATGATGGCAGCCTACTCTTAACTATATAGGCAAGGCAGCATTAGTTTTACATATAAACTTATGTCAAAGTAGGTACTTGTTGGTAATTACCTCGTAGTCTGGATGGTTATAATAATGAATAAAGTCTTTCCATTTTTAATTATATGTTTTTAAAAAATCCCTTGCCATTAGAAAAGGAAAAATAACTTGCTCCCAAGATGGATTTGATTGAATCCAATTTTCAGGGTAGGTATCAATATCAAAACTTCAATACAATACGCGAATAGTTGGATAAATACATACATAAAGTCACGTCTTTATCCGTAAAGGAGTAGGCAGAGCGTAAAACTGTTGGTAAAAGGCGTTTTTACCACGCCTGACAAATATTGAGGGCAATTTTAGATTGAAATGCAGATAAGCTGCAGTCCATCGCCTTAATTACATACAATTCACCGTAACCCTCGAACATATTTGCTGGCTTCTACAGCATGTCAGGGAGGAGAAGCAACTGCCATATTCTACTTATGTTTTTTCTATCGCTTCCTTTCCAGCATGGAAGTCAAACTTTGATAAATTAAATGTCTAAAATCACAGCGTGATCTCTATTAAATTGGTCATCCGCTTTCAAAATTGCAACCAAAATTGTAACGACAGTGATTTGCTATTGCTAACAGGAAGAGACTATTTCGGGCCACCCTGACTCTACCAGTCAGTCATATGCAATTGTGGCCACTCGGTCTTTACATACATACACACAAATCACGCCTTCATCCCCAATGGGGTAGGCAGAGCGTCAACGACCCAAACAAAGGTCGTTCCGCCACGTCTGACTAGTGTTGAGGGTTGCTTAAGATATTTTCGCCACGTCTGAGAAATAATTAGGCAATTTTAAATTTAATGTGGGAAATTTTTTATGCAAATTTAGACATAAGTGATTAAAAAATCGGCTGCTGCATGACTTAAGCCGATTTATTAGGGATTTAAAGGATGAATTTAGGGGGAACCAATTTAAAGGGCAAATGGTACGTGCCTACTACCTAGACTAGACAGGTACCTACCTACATTAATATACAAAATCAGCTGGGGTATCTTAGAGCTTAAAAAGCTCTACATATTGGTGGTAATTGATCTACTTACGTAGATACTTATAATAAGTAATTAAATAATTTTAAAATACGTAGGTGTAGTACTCAATATAACGAGCCACAGCTCAGATTTGATTAGACAAAATGCATGACACACGCACGCTACCATACACATTACAGTGTTACACAATTACCATTAGCTATTCTATAAATTGTGATAATAATGACAATATTTTGATTAGTTGGCTCACCAGGAAATACTTACAGATTTTGAGATGGATGTGTAAAGTAACAAGAAATAAGATAAGGAATAAGTACATAAGAGGAGGGTGGAAAGGTTAGGTTAGGTTATGGGGCTCCTGTTTCCGCAATTAGAATCTTAATTTGGAAGGAGGGTGGAAAGTTGCGCCCATTAAAACAAAATTTCATGGTATATGCGGAGGGATGAAAATCATATAAAAGAAAATTTATTTTATTTTATTTGAGAGCCTGTGGTGTCTGTCCCATTGCAGGGCAAAGGCCTTTCTCACTTCCTTCCATTTTCCCCGCAAAATCTCCATAAGGAAAAGAGATGAAAATCATATTTATAATTTTTAAAGAGCAAACACTCCATAATTTCTCAGTTAGAATATTACGTAAAAGGACGACAAAAACTCATCCATAAACTTTTGCGTCTAGATCTAGGGCTCGTATTTATAAAGCGATCTCAAGATTAAGAGCAATATTAAGTATGGATTTGACAGATCATTTTGTACTGTAATGACATTTCTGATACGGACTCAAACTCGCTTTCACTCTTGAGAGCTTATTATAAATACGGGCCTAGGTGTGTACGTATGACATGCAAGTGACAATAGATGAAATGTCATTCACTCACAAGATGTCACTCTAATTTCATGCTGAGTCATAATTTTATTAGTAGACTACGTGGGATGGGTTAGTTGCGAAATCTCTAATCTCTGCTCTTATATCTGCATCGAAAGTTGCAGTTTATTTATGTAGATAGGTAAGGTTCATACATAAATAAAATCATGCCTTTATCCCTGGGGTAGGCAGAGCGAAAACGACCCGAAAGGTAATTTCGCCACGTCTGACAAGTTTTGAGGGTTATTTCAGATACCATACCTATGCGTATATATCGCCTAAATTGCAATACTCTGAAATCCTCGCATCCCTTAGCTAGTTTTTACAGCATGCCCGGGTGGAGATGCAGCATTCTATGTTTTTCTATCATTTCCAGACCAGCATGGAAGACAATTCCTAAAATATCCTACTAAGAGCTAAAATATGAAATCCTTTTGCTATGATGGACATATAAAAACGATACAAAGAAAGTGATCTTTAAAATCAAATAATGATTTGAAAGATCATTTTAAATTATAATTTACACCCCAAGTAGCAATTTAGCCAAATATTTACCGAGTCTCCTTTAGAATTGTCAATTTTAAAACCTATAGACTTGAAATGCATTTAATTTATAGCGTCATAGTTAAAATTAAATACGCAGGTGTCTTTACGCTTTAGCAAATAATATTTTGAGGTCACCTGTGGACCAGTTTAACAAATAGCACCTATATGTTTAACTATGTTTTACTTATGTACTTATTCTATTACTAGAAGGGTATATTATGTATACTGTTCTGTCCTATAACCTAGTGCAAGTATTTTCTCTACCTATTGCAAAAGCGTGTTAGCTATTAATTCAGGCGTGACTATGACAATAAAATATCAACTGTTAACATAATACTGTAATTATTTACAATTCAAATGAAGGTAGTAGACCTACTTTGCCACATAACATAATGTGTTTTCATAATGTTTACTAGTATTTAAGTTACTCTAGCTTTATCTATCTTCTAGTTAATCTATCTATATTATAATAATTTATTTAAAAAAAAATGTATGATGTTATGATTAAGTATGTGATTGTGATATTGGTACTGATACCTATGTGTTGGTTAAATCGGTAGAGGTTTATGACAAAATTAACAGCTGGGTAAGTACGTTTATTGTTTTTGGCTCTATTGTTGTGAAAATCATTGTGACATTATTCCAAGTTTAATCTTAATGTATGTAAATGTGTCTATGTAAACAATACTTGCCATTTTAATCCACTTGATGAAATTTTCTTCTTGCTCTCACAGTTTTTTTAACATCACTTTAGTTCTCATTTTAACTTGGAGTTGGAGCTTTTCCGAAGCAAATTAATAGAAAGTCTGTTTCTTTTTTTTTATTCGTAGAATGAACGCGTTCTTTTTTCAAACTCAGATTACTGACAGACAGTTTTTTGGAAAAAAATTTAGTTCCTTCTTCGAATCTTCTTACTTCAAATTCAGTCTACGAGACTAGTTTATAGTCTGTTCGAAAAAAATGTGTTCCTTTTTTGAATCCTGTTTGTTTTTATTTGGCAGTGTGTGCGGCCCGGCTGCCAGGATAGCGTGGACTGACGGAGGCACTCTTGCGCAGTACCTACTCCAATTGTAACCGCGATTATTTGTTAACTAGCCACGCGTTCGGAAACAATTGCCGGTCGCCTGCCTCGCTTGCAGATAGGATTTAGCATGTCCGTTGGATTTATACATAGGTTTGAAGGGCCTCATGCATTCGTGACATAACCAGAGCTATTGTAGCTGTTAGCTGTTAGCCTACATGCGTTGTTGTTATGTTATGCTTCTGCGTTTGAGAAATGTAGAGTCCTAGATTTTATTGATTTATCTGCTGCTTCGAAAGATTAATAGTTTAACTGGTAAAATATCTTACGTTTGTGTAGTGTAGACATAAGTGCGAAGGGGTTAGATTAGGGTGATTAATATTTAAAAAAAATAGTTTTTATGGAAGTGCCATTTTTCATATCTTACCATATTTTACTGTAAAATCATTGGAAAAACGCTCTCATAGTAAAATTATGCATTTCGATGCCTAATATGGTAGAGTCTGTCATTCGGCAAATAAAATTGTGGCAAATAACTTTAAAAAATGCAACAAAAGTTTTTTCCATAATAGAAGTTTACGTCCGCCTACACTTACCTAGGTACCGTTGCGCCACCGCAATTTTTAAATGTCCGCAGCATCTGTCAACGACATGTCTCATTTGTCGATGTCGATCATTGGTGACCAAATAACTCTGACCTGCCTCACATTTTGTCCATTGATACTAGTTAATTTAATAAGTACAGATTTTCAGGACGTTGTGTTTGTGTACCTATTTTATAACTTTTTTTTTCATTAATGTTTTCTTGATATTATTAAACAGAATTGATACGGACTCCACCATCAGCTGACATTTCTATATGCTCTTGGCAGGTGCCTCTCTTCCTTCCTTATTTTTTTTTTCGATTTTCGGCGAGTTTATCTCTGTTGAGGTCGTCCACGTCATCTCATTTGTGGTAATTTTTCATGTTTCGGGAAAACTTATTATGCAAAGCTGCTCAGTTTCTCGAACTTTATGTAGAGCGGCAACCACAACTCGAAAATAGAGAATTGAGGCCTATTGGGAGACCTAATCCGTCAGAGCTCATTACCCACTAGTGACATTCGATTCTTAAAGAATTGCATAAGTAAAAAATTCAAGTCATTCTTCTAAAGTTAGTGATTTAAGTCTATGGTTTAACTTAGCATACAACTAGGCAACTTTATTTAGCGATTAGCGTAAAACGATTTATTAGGTCCGCTTCTTATATTTTTCACTAAATGGGTTGGATTTTCTCTTGACTTTTGGAGCTGGTTGACAGATATTTCATACCGAGAGGAGTACTAGCTATTTTGGTCTCACCATAATTTAGTGAGAATTCTGCGGTTGTCCCAGTTTCGGAACTGCAAGATTGGACAACAACTGTACCGGATATTGACCCTTTGTTTGGCTATCAAGAACCCGTCACGTTATCGCGTAGGTATCTTTTTTAGTATTTTGGACCCATGACTCGAAAGAAATTTCTATAAGGAGTGGAAATTCTGCGGTGGTCCCAGTGTCGGCGGAACTGCGAGATTGGACAACAACTGTACCGGATATTGACCCTTTGTTCAGCTATCAAAAACCCATCATTGTATCGTGTATCTTTTTTTAGTATTTTGGACCTATGACTCGAAGGACTGGAAATTCTGCGGTGGTCCCAGTGTCGGAACTGCGAGATTGGACAACAACTGTACCGGATATTGACCGCCAAGGAGACGTATTGACCCTTTGTTCGGCTATCATATCAAGAACTGCACGATGTGTGGCCTCAGTTCTGCCCTCAGAAGGAAAAAAACCATAACTCCAGGTTTTAGTGAAATCCACTTTTTTATTGTTTCCTCATATTGAAAAACAGACCTATTTTTCTGTCTAGGAATGGTTAAAATCGAACAATAAATGTCCAATTTAGAAAACCATAACTACACACTTAGTTACGTATTTCACCTATCATCAGAAGAAAAAAAACCATAAGTGCACTTCAGAAGCAAAAAAACCACAACTCCAACACTTATGGTTTTTAAGACTATACTATACGAAGAAAAAAAACCATAAGTGCAAAAACTTGGCAGTTATGGTTTTTTTCCCTCGTATATGATGTTTCAAAAAAACACAAGTACAATATTTGTAATGATATTTATAGTTATGTATATATTTATAAGAACTTGAATTTCGTAAAAGCGCGGCCGTCTCACACTGCTCACACGGAATTACCAAAATCTTTCATTTTTGGAAGTATTAGGCGATGTGAGTTGCATGATGCACATGGTTTGAACGAAACAATTAATTTGTATATGAATGTACTTAGGCTTGACCTCAAAAGGATGTGAGTGGTAATAATGAGGTTTCCGCGAGCAAAACACCCATATTATCATCGCCTGGCTAACTCCAATGCAAAAATTCAGTTTACTTCATTTTGTTCATCAAGCCGTACGTATTACGCTGCCCACTCTGCCTGTTGACTTCAAGTCGCAACCACGTCAGGCTCTGTAGGTGACGGGTGTAAGTTTACATTGGTCGCGTAAAAAATACAATACAATACAATACAAAATACTTTATTGCACTTAAGGAGACAAATACACAGTAATACAAAAACAACATAATAAAAATACAACATAATAAAAATACAACATAGGCGGCCTTATTGCTAAGGTTGCAATTTCTGCCAGGCAACCTTTAGGTGAAAATCTGTACGGTAACAAGCTAACTTGAGCCACAGGATGGCTAACGCGGTTACCACGAGTGTGAACTTACGCCCCTTCGCTTCCGTGGCCTGCTTACGGTTGCTTAAGGCAGCTAAAGCAGTCCGCGTGCCGATGCGCAGCTAAAGCAGCCCACATGCCGGTGTGCTGGTGGGGTGCGTTTTGCGCGGGCAAATAAAGCAGCCCGCGTTCCGGATGTCCTGGTCAGGGCGTGGTGCGTGGGCAGCTAAAGCAGCCCGCGTGCCGAAAGTAATTTTTGTATTGAACACAAAACAAACTTGAAATCTAAAATCAGTGACCCCGAAACTTCCCAGACATCAATTTTGAGCCTCAACGGAGCAACTTGACTCCCGGCCACCATCTTGATTTCGCCATATTGGATTTTTGACAAACACATTTTTTGTCCTAACACACACCTACAATAGCTTAAAAGAAACTAGCAACCAACCTGCAATAGATTCTGCGATATAATGAAATGAAATACATGATTTATCAACAAAATTTTGTATGGCGGCCATCTTGAAAAATGTCAGAGTCACAAAACAATCCATAAAAATAATATCAATAACCCGAAAAACCCCCAGATATCGATTTTGAGCCGGATCGGAGCAACTTTACAAAGTAAGCCGCCATTTTGGATCCGCCATCTTGGATTTTCGTGACCACCAGCAATTGACCCCCATCACCCTCTATGACATTCCTTTGAGCACCTCTCCTCTATCTCTAACCGTTTCGGAGATATTTGTCTTTTTATTTTGTATGGCGGCCATCTTGTTTTCCGCCATTTTGGATTTTTTTCACCTCGAAGTTAATTTGACCAGGGTGTGCTCTAAACTTAGTTCGAGAACCATCTCTCTATCACCTATAGTTTTGCCAGGCCGTAGGGTCACTTTATGATGAGGAGCAGTTTTTCAAGATTTCGGACTTTTTCCATACTCACCGGAAGTACCCGCGCACTTTTTTCATACACAACTTTTAGAACAATTATGTCAATCAGTCAGTGAGTTAGTGGGTTTCCAGCTTTTGTGCTTTGTTTACGGTTTCACCCGCGTTAAATGAGTTTTCTTATGAGAATGAAGTGTTTTCCCGCGGTAAAAAGTAGCCTATGTCCGATGCCAGGTTAACACAAATCCCCATGCCAAATTTCATCTAAATCTGTCCCGCTGTTTAGGAGTAAAAGAACAACAAACAGACAAAGTTAATTTTGCATTTGTATTATTAGTATGGATTGATTTGCACTTATGGTTTTTTTCCTTCGTATTACTGTACAAAATCACTAATCAATGCTAGCGAAAAAAACATTTTCATTAAAATAAAATAATCTATTCAAAATAAGCAAAAGCTATGCAAATTAAAAAATAAAAGAAATAAAATGCTTCCTTTTAAAAAAACCTGTACCCGATAAAGTTTATTTGTCAAAAAGTTATGATCGTCGAAAGTCTTTTGCATTTTACGCGGAACATGCTAGGATGGAGTTATGGTTTTTTTCCTTCTGAGGGCAGAGTTAGTATCTAGGCAAATATGATTAATGATTGTGAAATATGTATCTTATACCCGCCTAATCCATTCGGGGTTAAAAACATTGCAATGCATGTATGACAAAAATAATTAATAAATTGTTTGACAAGATAGTTTGTATGACTTTTTCATTTAGGTATGTGCAGATCAAATCTTCGAACGTCTGAATCTTAGAGCAACGCGGGATTCCGTTCCGGCTGGAAGGCCGTGTTGCTCTAAAGTCTGAATACTTCACTTACAATATTTGTAATGATATTTATAGTTATGTATATATTTATAAGAACTTGAATTTCG
>JARACY010000673.1:0-81003 GCA_029255725.1 Scrobipalpa atriplicella
ACAATCGCTGTAATGCATTCTTAGGATCATTACCTATTATGAATCTAATTCCTACACATCCGTTATAATTTGGCAAGCAGAATACCTACGATTGATCTCTTCCCATCAACGGTTTCCAAGGATTATATCGATTTTAACGTGTAAATACCACTCACCGAACATCCCGTAGCAGTTCTTGAAGAAGTCCGGCGCCACTGCGCTGGCGAGGCCCAGCAGACCCTGAGGGACCTCCGTGGAGAGGAAGAGGCCCAGGACTGCAAGGAGCATACGCGTGGTGCGGTCCGTCCGACTCGATCGCCTTGCGCACGAGTCGTCGGCCAGGCACTGCTTCTCTGGCTGAGGAAGAAACAAGTCATTTAGGCCCGTATTGAAAAACAGGACTTGAGACTGACAGCTAGCTAAGTTCGTATCAGAAATGTCATTTCAGTACTATGTGGCCTGTCAAATCCATTCTTAATATTGCTCTTAATATATTCGACAGAAAACGCCAACAAAAATTTAGTCAAACAGACGCGGTCATAAAATTATTATGAATGGTTCTTACATCACACATGCGCCTACCTACTTTTGAGACAGCAATTAGCTTTAGATTAGAATTGTTCTACTTATATAAATTGTGGAAGAAAGGCCATTTTTGTATTTTTATCGTATCGTGAAAAGAAGAAGGAAGGGAGAGAGGCCTTTGCCCTGCAGTGGGACACCACAAGCTCATAAATAAATAATATAATAAAAATCAAATACATTAAAAAATATTTCTTGTGTAACAAACTATTAGGTACACATCCTCACTAATTGCCAAACAACATACACAAATACAAGTAATTTGCGAACACTTAGCAAATAACTGCTTCTTAATGAGATTTCATTTGCGAGGCGGCGACCGGAGCACGTAAACACCTATTTTAAACAGCAATCGAAAATCTAATTTGAGGTTGTCTCCTCTCAAGCAGAAAGTTGCTGTCATCATCACATTCAGACATCCATTGAATTATACACGTTTTAATATGTTTAAATCATACGTTTTGTGTCTGCTGGATGGATGGAAGCGATATAGACATGAAATGTACCTACCAGCTGTTTTTCCTCCAGGGCATACTGTAAAAGTCAGTATAAAGATTCGAGGGTTTTGATGTGAAAAGCTGACAACCTGTCACTATACAGCAATACACACTCTGACCTGAGATCATCCTCAGCAAATGTCAAACGCGGTGGAAACTTTTTTTAGTGAGCTAGTAGTTAATGTACCAAGTATGTATTAAAAGGCATACTTAATCATAAGTAAAATGACAGTGTAAAGTTGTTTTTCATTTTATTTAAGTAATAATGTCCGTCTAGCTTTTAATACATATTACAAATTATATCCTTCCTTCGACCTACTGACTGGAGTCAAGAGCAAACCCATTTCCAGTAAAAAAAAAACCTTGTATTCTCAAATTCTCATTAAAGTCAAAAAAACATGTACCTCCAACTACGCAGTAATGGGTCATTTGGAAGTCAGAGTAAACAACATAAACACTCAAAAAGATAACTCTGCATTCTAATTTAGGAGCAAAGCAAGTTTGCAAAGACAAAGTGTGGAATATGGATAAGCGTTTTGAACAAAGCTTTATAGAAGTGTCCCACACATTGCGAGCGACCCTCCTTGTTGAATTTCCGGCAAACATGGTATGCTCTGTGAGAGTTGACATGAGGCTTGTATTTATACAGCGATCTCAAGATTGTAGAAGTACCTATGGATGTAACAGGCCATTTTGTACTGAAATGGCATTAATTTCTGATACGAATTCAGAATCCTTATGATTATGTAATTCACCAATAAAATCGTCTTATCGAAAGAAGATAAAATATATTTAGTTCAATGTATTTGCTTAGTTGGTTCATTTGATTTTCATACAGAACATTTTCAATTCTAAAAGTATGAAGTATACCAAAATGTATTTTCTCGTCACTAGCACATGATATTACCGACTGTTTCGTACTTTTTATGTACCTACAGAGCTTTCCATTACTTAATGCAATCATCACAATATTACCTACAGTCAAAGTCAATATTATTTTAATTATTTATTTTATTATAACAATAAATGGGGGCATTGGGTTCAACGTGCCATCAGAAGCACGAACGAGTACGTATATTTTTAGGCTGATAAGAAAAAAAAAACTCAGACTTAGTTTTTTATCTGTTAAAGTTTCAAGTGATCTCCCTGCCCGTCAAGCAATATAATTTTGATAGTAATCAATACACAAACCACCTCAGAGGAATATTTGGTGATATGAAAACTCTATTATCAAGCTGTGAACCATGAAATATTCATAGGGTTCGTCTCAACAAAAAAGAAGTACTACAATATTGGAAATATGTAAGCTCAGTCAGCGATCTGTTGGAGTTGTGCACATATTTGACAGATTATGCATTCTGTCTATCCAAACTCGAAAACTAGAACACTAACATGAAAGGGAACAGAATATTGCTTGTCAATAATTTAATATGTGGCTTGGTGAAGTTCCATTGTTCACAAGTATTTGCTTACAGCGCGCCCAATTTTTGTGGATTTTATTCAAAAATATTTGGAAGTAGTCACTAGGTACTCAATCTCAATATAGAATACATATTTGCTAAAACTGTAAAAAGCTGGTTTAGTGTTCTTATTTATAGGTTTTTCGCAAAATTATCTGATATTTCGTACTTTCGTTACATTTCCTGTTAAGTTTTCACTGTCCGTTGTGTGATAGTTTTTTTAAAGAAGGTTTTGCTCTATGCAAAGCTTTTCCTCGATGTGACTAAAATTGGCGTCAAAATTTACGGTCAAAATATCTCGTGGCAATCTGGGAATAATAATCTCTATGCATAATCTAAAAGTGGAGTGAAAGTGAAACTGACCTAGGTGTCTACCACACGTATTTACTTATTTATACACGTATTCTCAGTCAAACACATTTTAAAAACAAATTTTAATTAGCTCTGTCACTTTCTTCATTGTAGATTATTTTATCTAGTCTCTCTAGCTAGATAGCTGTCAAAGATGTCGCGAAATGATACCACAATAATTTAACGACTACTTAACGTATACTGTTTCTAAATAAAGCGCCTGTATGTGTGCCCTATAGCTGCAAATTCAGTATTCCCAACTGGAAGTGCGCAGAGCTCCCAATAGGACTAAAAATTATGGCAACGAAAACTAAAGGATTATTCTCCTAAGCCCTAAACTTATTTACACACCCCTTTACGTGCGCTAAGGGATTATACCATTCGTGTGATTTCTCGAGAGTTATTGGGAAAACAGTTTTAATTACTCTCTAGGTGTGGGCTAATGTTTAATGTGACCTTTAAAATTGAATCTTACGCGAAAATACCTGGAAAAACACGTTTTCTGAGGTTTGCACAACTGTAACTCATTTTAATAAAACTATTTTTAATGGATTTAAGTTGTGTTTAACCTAAAAATATATGTAGGGTATGATTATTTATGTTTCTGTTGTTATTGCTAAAGATGTTTGTTGCAGATAGAGTAGGTATTGCAGTGCAGTTCGTTTTGTTTTTACTGCTTATGCCGATACAAAAATTTAACTCTAACAAACGAAATATGCGATATTGGTGAACCTTAATAATTAGTTACCATCCTTTTTATCCTACAACTAAAGGTAAAACATTTCTTAACAATCTTAAGATAAACGCCTCGAGGCAAAAAGCAAAGATGGTTTTCTTTTTGTGTATTTTTAAAAGTTTTCTGAATATTTCCACCGTCGTCGTTATATCAAAGTTCGAAAACCCAAACAATAGCTTACATAAAGGCGCTTTGAAAGTAAACCTTTGACAAAATATAGAAAATAAATGCTTTAATGGTTCCCGCTGTGTCATTTTACCGACTTTGTTGTTGTTTGCAAGTCCAGTGGACTAATTTTTAAACATGCTCCGTTTATTCTGGTTAAATATGTTCGTTCGTTTTCAATCCCGATAGTGTAGTGAATAGGGCCGCTGCGTCCTGTGCAGGGGGTTGTGGTTCGAATCCCACCACGTGAAGGAAAACATCGTGAGGAAACCTGCACTGCACACACTTACGAAGAAGTTCAAAGGTTGTGTGTGAAGTCAACCAATCCGTGCTGTGCCCACGTGGTTGACTAAGGCCCAATCGCCCTATTCAGAGTAGGCTCGTGCCCCTTGGTGGGGACGTATATGAGCTGATGATGATAATGTTCGTTCGTTATTGTTTTTATACTATGCCAATATAGTTAAGAAATAAAATCATAATATTACTATAGGTGAAACTGTAGATAGGTGAAACTCTAGAATGGAAAGCTCTGTAGGTACATAAAAAGTACGAAACAGTCGGTAATATCATGTGCTAGTGACGAGAAAATACATTTTGGTATACTTCATACTTTTAGAATTGAAAATGTTCTGTATGAAAATCAAATGAACCAACTAAGCAAATACATTGAACTAAATATATTTTATCTTCTTTCGATAAGACGATTTTATTGGTGAATTACATAATCATAAGGATTCTGAATTCGTATCAGAAATTAATGCCATTTCAGTACAAAATGGCCTGTTACATCCATAGGTACTTCTACAATCTTGAGATCGCTGTATAAATACAAGCCTCATGTCAACTCTCACAGAGCATACCATGTTTGCCGGAAATTCAACAAGGAGGGTCGCTCGCAATGTGTGGGACACTTCTATAAAGCTTTGTTCAAAACGCTTATCCATATTCCACACTTTGTCTTTGCAAACTTGCTTTGCTCCTAAATTAGAATGCAGAGTTATCTTTTTGAGTGTTTATGTTGTTTACTCTGACTTCCAAATGACCCATTACTGCGTAGTTGGAGGTACATGTTTTTTTGACTTTAATGAGAATTTGAGAATACAAGGTTTTTTTTTTACTGGAAATGGGTTTGCTCTTGACTCCAGTCAGTAGGTCGAAGGAAGGATATAATTTGTAATATGTATTAAAAGCTAGACGGACATTATTACTTAAATAAAATGAAAAACAACTTTACACTGTCATTTTACTTATGATTAAGTATGCCTTTTAATACATACTTGGTACATTAACTACTAGCTCACTAAAAAAAGTTTCCACCGCGTTTGACATTTGCTGAGGATGATCTCAGGTCAGAGTGTGTATTGCTGTATAGTGACAGGTTGTCAGCTTTTCACATCAAAACCCTCGAATCTTTATACTGACTTTTACAGTATGCCCTGGAGGAAAAACAGCTGGTAGGTACATTTCATGTCTATATCGCTTCCATCCATCCAGCAGACACAAAACGTATGATTTAAACATATTAAAACGTGTATAATTCAATGGATGTCTGAATGTGATGATGACAGCAACTTTCTGCTTGAGAGGAGACAACCTCAAATTAGATTTTCGATTGCTGTTTAAAATAGGTGTTTACGTGCTCCGGTCGCCGCCTCGCAAATGAAATCTCATTAAGAAGCAGTTATTTGCTAAGTGTTCGCAAATTACTTGTATTTGTGTATGTTGTTTGGCAATTAGTGAGGATGTGTACCTAATAGTTTGTTACACAAGAAATATTTTTTAATGTATTTGATTTTTATTATATTATTTATTTATGAGCTTGTGGTGTCCCACTGCAGGGCAAAGGCCTCTCTCCCTTCCTTCTTCTTTTCACGATACGATAAAAATACAAAAATGGCCTTTCTTCCACAATTTATATAAGTAGAACAATTCTAATCTAAAGCTAATTGCTGTCTCAAAAGTAGGTAGGCGCATGTGTGATGTAAGAACCATTCATAATAATTTTATGACCGCGTCTGTTTGACTAAATTTTTGTTGGCGTTTTCTGTCGAATATATTAAGAGCAATATTAAGAATGGATTTGACAGGCCACATAGTACTGAAATGACATTTCTGATACGAACTTAGCTAGCTGTCAGTCTCAAGTCCTGTTTTTCAATACGGGCCTAAATGACTTGTTTCTTCCTCAGCCAGAGAAGCAGTGCCTGGCCGACGACTCGTGCGCAAGGCGATCGAGTCGGACGGACCGCACCACGCGTATGCTCCTTGCAGTCCTGGGCCTCTTCCTCTCCACGGAGGTCCCTCAGGGTCTGCTGGGCCTCGCCAGCGCAGTGGCGCCGGACTTCTTCAAGAACTGCTACGGGATGTTCGGTGAGTGGTATTTACACGTTAAAATCGATATAATCCTTGGAAACCGTTGATGGGAAGAGATCAATCGTAGGTATTCTGCTTGCCAAATTATAACGGATGTGTAGGAATTAGATTCATAATAGGTAATGATCCTAAGAATGCATTACAGCGATTGTTAATTAAAAAACAAACACATCTAATTGTACAGGTCGTATTTAGAATGTTTTGTAGAAAAAAATAAAGAATAAAAACTTTTGGCTAACATATTGTGTTAGTAGTGTTAGACATTAATAATAATAATAACAAACACGGGCTATTCATTTAGTTACGCCTAGAATGAAAAAAAAATACCCGACTGCAGAAAATCTAACTGGTTTTAATTTAAATTCAAATGTGTCATTTGTGCTATTAACACGAATCTAAAGATAGGTAGGTACACCTTAATGTGTTGAAATCTATCAAGCTGTTGAAACTGCAGCATTTGCCAAGGAAATTGATGTCGTACTTTACATGCTAATAGATTAAATAAACCTACATCAATTAAACAGCATAACCCTCCTCCAACTCAGTCAGTCGGCTAAAAATTATTTGATGGCAGACACCCAAATTATTGAGATAAAAAGCTTTGCAACATTTTATTAACCTCGCTGCGGTCATAATGAGGCTTCTAAGTATAAAATTAGACGCATATTAGATACCAGTTCATTTGTAAAACACGGTTTTGCTTTTAATACACAACAATCTTTCATATTAAAACTTTTGTCGTTATCTTTTACCACCACTGCGATACGTAAAAGTCCCTTGAGTAAAAAAATGAGCGTGTGTGCCGAGCACACGCGTGTTAGAAGTGAAACTTCTTTGACATTTATGAAATTTTGTCATTTTTGACTTGAGCGTAACGGGACAAACGGGACAATCCAAAATCGTCCCCACCTGCCCGTGACGCGACCTTGAAATTTTACTCTCAACGCGCCTAAAGAAGTTACATACATACATACATAAAATCACGCCTTTATCCCTATTGGGGTAGGCAGAGCAAAAACGACCTAAATAAAGGTAATTCCGCCACGTCTGACAAGTTTTGAGGGTTATTATACCTACAGGTGATTATGTATATTGCTATAGTGACAGGTTGTCAGCCCATCGCCTAAATTGCAATACACTGAAACCCTCGATTCCCTTAGCTGATTTTTGCAGCATGCACGGGAGGAGATGCAGCTGGCACATTCTATGTTTTTCTATCACTCCCAGTCCAGCATGGAAGTCTCACATCAAAAATTAGCGTGCGTGCCGAGCATACGTGTCAGAAGTGAAACGTCTTTGACATTTTCTGACATTTCTGACATGACCCATGACTTCGACTTCCACTTCAACTTCGACTTTTTTGTACGGCATCGGCTCGAGCGTACGGGACAAACCAAAATCGTCCCCGCCTCATCATGACGCTTTGCTCGTGACGCGACCTTGAAATTTTACTCTCAATGTGCGTAAAGAAGTTAAACTTCAAAAATTCTTAGATATTTTCTCCACGGTTTGGCAAATAGAGCTAAGTGAATTTGTCGCGCATAATGCTGTCGAGACAGGAGTCGAGAAAAATGCTGTATATTAGTGGAGATACCGATATTGATAGCATCTTTTCGTGTTATTCATATCACGTAATCCATGAAAACGTAGTCTATGCGTAGTATGCGTGCTTGTTTTGCTTATAAGAGAACGCGTCGCATATAATTTGATCGATATTCATATTTGCTAAGATATTACTTACTACTCATAGATATGTAGTAATAGATATTCAACAAGGTTATTTACTAGCTGGATATATTTATTAGGTACGATTTACGTGCAAGTGATAGAAGATTTGCAACATGTTGTAAGTAGCTCATCTTCATCTCTTGCTTTGTGAGATTAACCTACATAAGGTTACAACATGAGCTACAAGATGAGCTACTTACAACATCCTCTTCTCGGTAATAGGTTCCTAGTGGTTATCTTCCATGCTGGACTGGGAGTGATAGAAAAACATAGAATGTGCCAGCTGCATCTCCTCCCGGGCATGCTGTAAAAATCAGCTAACGGATTCAGTATTGTAATTTAGGCGATGGGCTGACAACCTGTCACTATAGCAATATACAGATCCTTCTGGAATAACCCTCAAAATTTGTCAGACGTGGCGGAACGACCTTTGTTTGGCTCGTTTACGCTCTGCCTACCCCATTAGGGATAAAGGCGTGATTATATGTATGTATGTATGTAAATTCAAATTCAAATTCAATGCAGTATATATATATGTATGTATATTGTATGTATATATGTATGGTTATTTCCGAGAAGTTTTACTGATATTATGATTGAGCTTAGATAAACTGATTTAATTGCATATTAACCTAAGAAAAATAATGTTACCTACACATATAAATGACATAATTATTACTTGATCTAGCTCTATTCATTTCATTGTAAGCTACATAAAATTTTCAAAGTTTATTAAAACACATACTACCTATATTCTTTTTAAAAAAACACCACCTTTACGCGAGGGCCAAAAAATCAAACATGAAATAGGTCTGTAGTTATCTAAACTTATAAAATCGTTTGTCCTTACTGACTGACTGACTGACTGACTGACTGACTGACTGATTCATCAACGCAGAGCCTAAACTACTAAAGCTAGAATCGTGAAATATGGAGAGCAGGTTCCTTTTATAACGAAACCTACCACTAAGAAAGGATTTTTGGATTTTCCCCCCTTAAAGGGGTAAAAAGGGGGTGTGAAGTTTGTATGAAAGTCCGTCAATTTTGAACGTTGGATCTTCTAATTTTGTATTTAGGTTAATGATTTAAAAGTAATGAATACGTGTTTCAGCGTTTTTGGATTTTCTACCCCTAAAAGGGTTAAATACGGTATGGAAGTTTGTATGGAAACTCCGTTAGTTTTGCAGTTAGGATCTTAAAATTTTGTATTTAGGCTAATGATTTAAAAGTAATGAATACGTGTTTCAGCGTTTTTGGATTTTCTACCACTAAAGGGGCTAAATACGGGATGGAAGTTTGTATGGAAACTCCGTCAGTTTTGTAGTTAGGATCTTATAATTTTGTGTTTAGGCTAATAACCAAAAATTAATGGACAAATGTATCAGAGTTTTTGGATTTTTTATCCTTAAGGGGGTTAAATAGGTGATGAAAGTTTGTAATAATATCAACAGCTCTTTTTCTTGATTTCTAACCATTGCAAACCTTTTTATTCAAGAACTTCTTAGAGCAAATTTGTGTTTTGATAATTTGACAGATTATAAATTTTAAAATTAGAACGTCATCGAACCAGACTAACTTTTTTTAACCAACTTCAACTAAAAAAAGGAGGAGGTTCTCAATAAGGATGTACGTTTTTTTTAATGTACCTATGTTACCTCAAAATTCCGTAATTTATTTTATCCGATTTGAAAGATTCTTTATTTATTAGA
This sequence comes from Scrobipalpa atriplicella, assembly GCA_029255725.1. NCBI lineage: Eukaryota > Metazoa > Arthropoda > Insecta > Lepidoptera > Gelechiidae > Scrobipalpa > Scrobipalpa atriplicella. The sequence continues at coordinate 9,581 of JARACY010000673.1, forward strand.
AAGGGTATATTTCAATGTTAGTTCCCCGTCCAGCAAAATCTAATTTTGATCGTGGGATCCATGAGAAATGACGGAAACTCCTCAAATTTTATAGGCACACATATATCTATTTTGATATTTTAAGTTAATCTGATGTGGAACTAAGAGCACAACGAAATTATAAGATGCATCGAGATAGGTACCAATTTTACGAAATTTACTCACCATAATGAGCAATTTTTGGTTAGTGGAAATCAACGAAAAGGGGTTGAAAGAATCTTGCAAAAAATATATTTTTGTACTATCCTTTTAACTACCATTGTTTTTGATATCCCACTCGATAGGTTCAGCCTTTTTTGAGATACGTGGTAACAAAGAATAGGGGATGGTGCTTGCCTCTTTCGAGCATTATCATCCATCACTAATACATTAATTAAAGAGTTGTAAGTATATATGTGTTGTGTATGTATGTTAGTTTATTTGTTTGTTTCTTAATTTGTCATCATTGAACTCGAAAATTAATAGACCTATTTTTAAAATTCTTTCACTATTAGAAAGCTACGCTCACTGTGCGATGCGCGTGCGTAGCAATATCAGCTTTTTACTACGAAAAATATCACACTCACACAGAAATAAAAGAATCTTTTAGATGTGGTCATACTAACAGCTACATGACAATAACCTGATCAAGGACAAAAACAACTTTTTACCGCGGGAACTCAATCCCACGGGAAAACTTTTAGCGGCGGGTGAAACCGCGGGGCGGAAAGCTAGTTTGAAATATATAACATAGATGTTATTAACATTTCTCTGTCATATTTGATCATTGATTTTGATGTCATACTCAGCTGATATTCAATCTAAACAAAGACAGTCAGAGTCAGTCACATTTTACATAATTCTCATAAAAGAATTCATAAAATTAATATTAAATAAATTTTCCTAGCAAAATGAAAATATAATTTTATTCAATTCCAAATTACGAAAATATTTAGATAATTTTTTGTTTACTTGACCTCACAATTTATCGGCCTAACGCGGAACAAAACCGCCCACTCTAATCAGTCTCTTTTCTTTTACAAATAAACACAATTGTTTTTTGGACATTGATTTTGTTTGTTACTTCGTTATAGGCTTTATGTAGTCTTTGCGAAAAATAATAATATATTTAGACAATATTAACACTTAGGTATTAATATTTAAAAGGAATTTCAGTAAAAATAAGATTGTTGAAAACATTATATTTGTGAAACCAATCCAATTACGAGAGAAGTAGTAATAAAAATAAAATTGTTAAAGTCAATTTTAATATAATATTGCCTACAAAATTTAAAACAATATATTTATTAGATTAGATTTTTTTATCAATTTCATAATTATAATACATTATAATAACAATGTCCAAGGATAATGCTCGTCAAAAATTGCAAATAAAAATTCAAAATAGCAAATGTCTAAAATACTTAAATGTTAATTTGTAAAAGCTAATAGTACAATGTGAAAAAGTATGAATTAAATTATATCATACCCGTGACCCGTGATACCCTACACCTACTATAATCTAAAACCAAAATAAAATGGCCAATCGTATCATTGTGTAAAGCGATATTAATTAATTAGTAAAATTAAAGAGCACTGGTGCCAAATTTGATAATTGTATCAAAGCAACAGCGATATCAAAGGTTGTGGCCTTGCTGGTAGGGTTGTCAGGCAGACAAAGCTAGACAGGGTCAGGCCAACCAAATAAGACTCGGGAGTCCGGCCTTTTCCATGCTAGGCCAAGCTCACTCGCAAAATTCTCTCAGTGAGCTGACACACAATATACTACACTACAAATTGACGACATGCACCTCAAATTTTCCCTTCCTTGGATGTACCCCTTAACCGGTTTTTACGACAACCACAAGAATTTATGGGGAGATAATTTATGTTGTTAATGGTTAGGAACCGTAAAACTGTAACCAAACTAAGTTAGATATAACATTTTTTATAGCCCTAATAAAAAGACTGGAAACCATTCAGAGGTTACACATGCACACACACACACACACATGGAAAATTAATTATTAGAAAAACCAAATGTGTTACAGGTATCTACAGGTTAGGTAACTACAGTATTATGCTTTGTTTTGACTTTTAGATTTGTATGACAAGCCTAATTGCTGTTGATGTAGGCCGTCGGGCCGAACTTCGGAAAACTCATTTTAACTCGACATAAAATCTCTGGTGATCAATCACTTTTGTTTGCCGTCTCGTGGCTCATATTCTATTTCTAACGCATATTGCATTGTGTTTCAAACAAACAGGGAGAGCAAATTAATATTAGTTCATTACTTGTTAGATTATGTCTAGAGCTGCAGAGCAGAGAAGACGTACTTTCTACTTGGGAATAAAAAAAACACGTATGTATTTATTTTAGATATTATGTAATAGTACATTACGATACAAGTGCGGTGCGTTGATAGTTACAGCCGAGGCGATATTGCTAGCCCGAGCCGTAGGCGAGGGCTACAAGAAAGCAGAGGCTGTAATTATCAAACCGCACGTATGTCGTACGACGTTTTATAACATATTTGCGAGGAAATAGCTAAAAAATTAAAACAATACAGCGAAAAGAAAAAAAGCGAGGAATAATTTTTACTCGTTCACAAATTAGCGATGCGCGCGCATCCACAGGGGTACGTTCAGTCGACCCAGTTCGATATTTATACCGATCGAATCATATACTAGTGGGACGCACTGAAAGTGCACCTTAGCTGCTGTCAGATAAAACCTCACTTCCGGTACGCCTCTGAACGGGCCGGATAAAAATTAACCTAGTCGAAATTTCGTCTGCCAGGTGTCTCTGAACGGGCAATATAATTTTTAACCAGGTTAAATTTCGATCGATCGAGCGTTTCTGAACGTACCCCAGATTACCTAGTATATATCGCGCAGCGCTTTTTTTTTAAGGCAAAGCACAAAAAACCAGCCAGTATTACTAATAAACTAAATTAATATTTTTTTTATTTTGTTACAGATAAATGGTTGTAATTTATTGTAAAAATTAATTAAATCAAAGAATTAAATGTTTATTTTATTATACTTTATCTCCCAAAGTTAATTTTATTTATAAAATGTTGACCACTTTTCTGCCATAAAAACTCTTTGCTAAGATTTAAAAAAGTACCGTTCGATAAACCGTGCGTTTTACCTAATTAAAAAAAAAACTCGTGTGTTTTACAGCACTCGTGCATTTTACATTACGATTACGCTCAAGTACGTAATAAGATACAATACAATATTGAAATTGGTGTAGTAAGAGACCCTTTACGAGCAAATGTGTTATAAATATACAAAATGTTTCAAGTTGGAATGAAAGCGGTATATAAGTAAATTCTTTTATAGGATAGGCCCATAAAATATCTGGGTTAGGCAATTTTAATATTAATATTAATTAAATATTTAATATGTAGTACCTAGTACAAAACTCTAGGTACTAAAATAAAACGCCATAATTTTTTTTGCAATGAATTATCACAGCAAGGGCAACTTTTGCGATAGCAAGTTTCCTTGAAGTTTCCTTGCTGGCGATGCGATGCGGGCCGAATCGAACTTGGCGGAAACTTGTTCAAACTGACGTAAATTCCTAGTCATCAATCACGTAGTACGTGTGTTTGTCGTCTCATATGTTCCGAATTCTATTTCTAACGAGTGTTACATAATGTTTCAATCAAAAAGCAGTAAGATATATATGTCGAAGGCTGATTTTGATAATTCAATTTTTGCGAATATCCTAGGGATTTTGTGAAAACACGGATACATAGACAATGGTTGAGAGAACGTTGGTTATTATGAAGTAAGAATTGATTAGATTGGCCGGTCAGAGCGCCTAAAACGAAACCTCTTCTGATAAGTTGACGTTTTAAATGTCAATCATTAACGCATGTTATTTAACCAATCAGAAAAAGTTTAAGCCAGAAAGCGAAAATATAGCCAATCAGAATTTAGGATATCCAATTTTACTAGATTACCAGTGAAAGATAAAAACATCACCATAATGAATGCTTAGTGGAACGTATGGTAGTATATTCTGACTTACAAAATAACTCTCTGCTCTATGTGCTCTTTCTAGGCCAAGTAGGGTAGTTATATTTCTCCTCTTCAGGTTGTAACGCAGTAAGTTAAAAGCGATTCTCAAAGTGCATAGTAAACTTCTTTTACAATGTTTCGACGAGAAGCATCATGTGGATCTTGAAGACATAAATTAACTTACAAACTTTTCCCTTGGCAAATTCTGCATGTGCTATGAACATCGACTAATGGTTTGTCATTATCATGACCCCGAAGCACGGAATGTTCTTTTCATGATTCGTTCTGAACAGAGGCAATATGGTTTCCGTTTTTTTTTTTAGGGCTATAAAAATGTTATATCTAGTTTGGTTACAGTTTTACGGTGTTCTTTAAAGAAAGTGCTCTGAGATTTCAATTACCTAATTTGATGCAATCTAAATGAGCTACAGCAACTGTAAACAGAAAACCCATTTCATGTAGAACTCGTAGCAATCTACGCTCAGCTTTATCTTAAACCCGCAGCGCCCCCTTACTTTAGACAATATTTAACATACATACAAAGATAAAGTTACGCCTTTATTCCTCCTTACGGTGTAGGCAGAGCGTAAAACGCCTATTAAAAGACATTTTCGCTACTTCTAACTAATGTATCAACATTAATTTTAGATCGAAATGTGTATCGATAATAGTGACTATAGTTGTCAGCCCGTTGCCTAAATTACAATACACTGTAACCCTCGAATCCTTTTTGCTGACTTCTACACCCATGCCTGGGAGGAAAGGCAGCTGGAACATTCTATGTTTTTCTATCGCTCCCAGTCCAGAATGGAAGACTATAATAATAAACGTCATGTAACCAATATTGACATATATTTGAACATATATTTTTAGTGAACCTGTTGCATACCTAATGGACTTGCTAAAATATCAACACAGCTGTTCCTCTTCCCACTTAATGTTAATCCAGTAAAGGAACTTAAGGGTTTCGGTGTGTTATCTCAGTTGCTTGTCTGCTATAGCACAGCATTTATTATTATTATTTATAGCTATAAATACATAAAATCTATATAGGTAACTAATGTTTCCAAATGCACACAACCCCCAACATTTCAAAGTTAGAGTGAACAGGCATCTTCTGGGTGAGCTCGTTCTATCGTCGAATTCGTCTCTGTCGCTTCCGACCTAGACTGCAATCAAGAGCAAACCCATTTCTTATTTTAAAAAAATCTAAGAAAAAAAGACGACTTCAAATTTCTCATCGGTAAACTAAATTCCCTAGAAACCGAACCTGTAGACAAAGTAATTTACAGATACGGTATGTTAATTAAATTACATTAACATTTTACATAACATAAGTAACAAAAAGAACCTTCGTCCTTAAGTATAACATACTTACTGTTGTTAACAAGAAATGGGTGTAATAAAACTACGCCGGCCCTTTTTTGTCGTGAAGGTTTAGGATGAAAAAGTTTAGTTGATCGAGACGCTTAAAATAATGAGAATTTGTATTTCTTTTATTGTTAAGGCCCGCATTTTCTTGAAATACAATGTTCAGACCAGAAACTTTGCAAAAACATATTCATCATCCAGGGATGAAGTAACAGTTCTTGTTGTTAGATCATTCCATTACTTTTAATTAGCTGTCACTATCAATTTTGTTTCAAATTGTAAATCACCTACTCGAGATTTGGGAAAGGTACTTTATTTAATTTAGGAGATAGAACTTGGTAGAACGCAGAAATTTTGTTGGTAGGTTAAAGTATCTTACTTTGTTTTTGACTTAGAGTAGCGTGTCTTCCTGCCACTCTAATCTTTTAAAATTCAGTACAGCTATCTAAAAATTTAATTGATCTTGGGCCGACAACAAAGGCATGTCAAGTCAAGAGCATGACCTAATTTATCAGACTTGAAAGGCTGGCACTCAAGCCTATCGCCACTTGGAAACCAATTAATCTGGTAATTTAATGGCGCATCCATAATAAACTACCCGTATTAGGCTTATTATCTAGTCATAAAGGAAACACTAATTTCCATAGTATGGCCTCAAAGGGGAAATAGAGTAACTGGTATCGTATGAATATGTCTTTTCTTCTTTCGCAATTAGTTACGAACCTATCGTTACATACGCGGCCGAAAGGGTAGAGTGCCTGCCTATAGTATATAATCTGATACCTGAAAAGCTAACTTTGGATAAATAATAGTCCTCCCAACCGATCTTCGCTCAATTCTAATTTGGGGTCAATTTTATTGAGTCTAGTATCGTTGAAAGAATACTTTTTATTTTTATTTTCGAGTGTACTATGCGTAGATCACCACTCTACGCTCTTCTATACCTTTATTTTTCCCCTTGAATACCTACAAAATTAATAGTTTCTGACGTCGTCGTCGTTTGCAGTTGACGTTATAAGCAAGGAATTTTTCGATCGTTTAACTAAAACTAACATCGCGTAGCTAAAACCGGACATCGGTTCTTTGTTTTACCTAGTTGTTTTTAGTTTAAAAAAAATCGATAATAAAGGAAAATATGTTTCGATTTTATCATACTGCAAGAAATGAAAATACTTATGTAGCAAGATACCTAAGCTAGTCTAGTCATAATTTTAAAAGACTCTTATTTTTCTTATGTATAAGTATAAGCCACTTTAGTCTCACAAAATCGAATTCTAGGTTTGAACTTGGGTTGCCATGGGTAGCTGAGCACGGGTCAGAAAGCAGCTTAGTGGAAAAACTTTCGCTAATCCTCTAGATCGGGACGTCTCATCCCGTCTTGGGTCTGGGATTAAGACGTTTAGGCCCTTAATGAGATAAAGATGTCTCTCTGAAAATCGATGGGGGATTTAGTTTCTCAGCGGATATCGGCCAAAAAATGATGACGTAACTATGTTTTTTTTTAACTTACAGGTGATTTAATGGACGTGCTGGCGCTTTTCACGTCGTCAGTGAACTTCGTGCTGTACTGCAGCATGTCGCGGCAGTTCCGCTGCACTTTCGCGCGGTTGGCGAGACGCATGCTGTCTGCTGCTGAGGAACCCATCAAGGGAAACAAACATGAACCTACCACGCAGGTATCCTTCGATTACTAGTAGGTTAGAGCATGAGAGCGCAGGATACGTGATTTTGAAAAACTGACAAAAGCAAACTTTTTTTCTCACTCTTTTCTGACTACGTCTAATTTCAACGTCAGTTAATATTAAAGAGAAGGACGTGTTTCCGATGAAGGGAAAATATTTCAGTTACCCGAAAATATACCCACGTTCCATTCTTATTCCATACTAGGTACACGAGGTTTTATTTACTGTAGTAGAATTTTATTTTATCGCAACGTACTACCTAACATCGCAAAATGAAACAATAGACGTCACGATGACGTCGTGTCAAAGACACTCACATCACACACAAAGTATTCATAGGACGGTAGGGTAGTGGTAGTTCGCCAGAAACCGAAATTTGGTTTTCAATATTTACAGGCGACGGATAAAATTCCCCCGGCATCAAATCGCCGTCGTTTTACCATGCATCGTTGCACTTTGTTATATGATGCTTTGATTTTTGCGATAATCGTCTCTAGATTTCCACGATACGACGACGTAGAGCTGTTCGTCAAACATCACTTTACAATGTCAATGTGAACCAGTTTGCAAAGCGATGAAACGGCATTCCAAAGTTGTACAAAGTTTATTTTTTAATTGTCATAATACAATGCCTTATTTTTATACGAATTTAAAAGAACGGAAACGGAATAAACGAACAATGTTTTAAAGCAAAAAAATATGTATTTACATACTTTTTATTCAATCGTTCAGATTCAAATCCTCTTCCTAAATAAACTTCCTTTTTCGTGTTTTTTTTGGAATATTTCGGAGCAGATTACAAATAAAAATGTAAATTAAATATTCAAATGGGAAACATTCTTGCTCTTTCTTGTCAAATTGTGTTCACAAGCACAAGCCTAATTTAACTTTGATGAAACAAACTGAAATTTGAATGTTATTTTTACAAACCAGACCCAGACTCTATCGTGCATAAAATTGTTTACTGATTTCTTAATTTTTATTGCGTAATTCGACTTGTTATTTTGTAAACATAATAATAACTGCGACCATCAGTAATACGATCTCGTCGTAGGATCAATTTCCAAGGAGAAAAAATATTATTTGAATTAGTAATCCTAGCCTGGTCAGGTTATTGCAAGCATATTGCAAGCTTATCTGGATATCTTGTTATTTAAGATGATGCATGTCGTTGATACGTCTAATATGTCTTTGTCTACGCCTAATCTCTCATAGTTATAATTTGCAACTAAAAATATTAAATATACTCAAAATTTTGTGGAATCATCTGCAAGTCAAGATTTCAAGACTTCTTTAGGTATGCAGACTTCTTATACTATAGATAGATTATTCCGGGACCAATCTCGTTGTCTAGACAACTGATGTTGAAAGGTGCATATTTATCACCCAAGCTTTCTAAATAAGCCTAGTCTGTAAGCCTAACGTTCTTTATCATCGGATTTTAAAACCGTTAAGGTTATCGCTTACTTTGCTAAGATTCAATTAAATTTAAAAATATATATGTCAGCGTTAAATTGTAACAACTGTTAGTTTACAAACTTATTAGTCAGTTTATAAACTATCGGTAGGTTAGGTTAGGTTAGATTATAAATTTCCTAAGATAAATTATAATATAACGTCTTTGACTAAATCCCTGCGACATATACAAGTTGTGGTTTACGCGTTGCATACCTATTGCTAAATTTAAGTTGAATTGGTGTCGGGTCGATGTAAACTGCAAAAACCTTAACAGTTTCATACCACATAGAATTCAAAATGACGCTAAATTGCACTCCTGCATTCAATTCATGTCTGTTGCACAAACTGACCATTTATTAAGCCAGGTGCGATAGACATAAGTAATGATTGATTGTTTGACTAATGACTAATAAATGGTATGTGTCGGCTGCAGGTCACCGGGCCGCTATAGCGACCGATCCCCGCCCTGATCAGGGTGGTAGAAGAGAGCATCATATTATAGGATTACGGGTAAGTCCTTTAATTTAAACCCTTTGTTCCCAGTAGTTCCTTAACTAGTTCCTTCAATGGAGCCAGTAAGAATTTTTCGTCCCACTAGTTCCTTCGAAGTGACTAAAGGAACTAGGTACTGGGGCGAAAAATTCTCACTAGTTCCTTTGAAGGAACTAGTAAAGGAACTACTGGGACTTCTTACTCAACTTACTAAATTATCAATTACTTAGTAACTTTGCTACTCCTTCCTCTGTAGTTAAGTGGTTCTCTTTGGGCTGTTGATTTAAACGTTGTGGGTTCGACGCCTACCCAAAACGCAAGGCTCTTTTCATTTTGTGAGACTGTTTCCGCAGAAATGTTACAATTTTACAATTCTGTGCCTCCAAGGGCACGTCTGGCCCTTGAATCTGTCTGTTGGGAGGCATAAAAACTCCGCTGGATTCATCATTGTTACTAAGTTGTCGTTAGGTAATATCAAGACGGCATGATGTCGTCAAATGCAAATTCTGTTTATACCCATATAATATTTGTTACGGAAAACGATCATCTTGAAGCAAAATATTTATCTTTAATTAATTTTGTGATGGCTAAGGCTCACAATTTAATTAACACTGTTGCTCAGTTTACAATTTCAGGATATTCGAATACTATAATATTAATTTTGAACTTGTTCGTACTGGTTTCATCGTAGCTAGTTTGTTAGACACAGAGTTGACGATGGAACGAACTCATCCAAAAGAACTATTAAGTGTGTATTTAAAAAAAAAACTTATTGTATTTTTTGGTGTCGTTTCGTGTTGTTCTTAGTTAAAAGCAGATTACCTGTAAACTTTTGTTGCACTTAAATGAAATTTATATGAAAACGAATAAAGTTAATTTGAATTTAAATTTCTCAGTTGCTAATTCCATCGGGTTAATGCTCCTTCACTAGTAGATGTAGGTACTATAAATTTCACTCGAAATTACTTCAGTATTTAATTAATCAACGTTAAAACACGATCTCGCATTTAAGAGCAGGGAATTGTTTACGGATGGAGTAACACAGAACACAACATACTTACGAACAACTTAAGTGGAAGTCTCTCTTTCTCATTCTAATTAGTAATTTAATTGTCTTATATTCGTCGAGCGTGTCTGAAAATCACTGGCAACATGAATTTTAAACTTTATTTTATTAGAGTAGCTGCGAAATTCGGACACATCAGTTACCGGCGGTCTTTGATCGGCCGTGACTATATTCAATGTATTCTCAATGTATATTAGAATGACACACAATAGGAAAATGTGCCTATTGAGAGTTCATATCATTCATTGTATATTCACTATTCAGGCGTCTTTACGTCACGTTGCAAAATGGGAAGTAAGTGAGCTGAAAAATGCGACGGCTCTATTTCAGCATTATGAACATAAGAAAAGAGAGAAAAATGTTTCTTGCCGCAAAGGCTACAGCTGCCGCCGTACAGGCACGTAGAGTAGAGTAGTTTTTATGATACTTTCCGCAAACACGCAAGGACGTATTTTCTCCTTTAAAATGATTACTCTCAAAATCTTTCGAGCTGAATATCTTTGTAACAAAGTACCTATAATATCTCCTAATCCATTAGAATTACAATGTGTTTAAAGAAAAACTTATTTTTTACTTTTATGTGATTTTAATATGCCCTTTTTTTGTTTCACAGATTTACGCTCTCTAATGTTGAAGGTCATCATTATCATCGGGTACCTGTACAATGTATATAGTATAGAATATACTCAATTTAATTCTAGTAAGTGTAATTAATTATTATAGAAAATCTACATAGTTTAGTAATTGTAGTCGATATACCTAAATGTTAATGTTTACTAGTCTTTGCGTCTTTTGAGCCATGACGCAAAAACTAGTGTTCAAACTGTCTGTATTTTACTGTCCTTAGGTAAATTTTATAATCAGTTCAATGTTACAAATAGGAATGTTAATTTACGTCTAGGGTCCAAAGTGTGATTTTAAATATTCGAATATTTACCTACTTAATATTGAACGAATTTAAACGCATAATTAGAAATTTTGCATTTATATTCTACCTAATCGTACTTTTTACAGTCAAGGTAATTATTATTACTTAGATAGAATTTGAGCCCTGATTGTGTTAAGTCCGATATATTTTTGTTATTAAGATAAAATTATTTAGTATATTAGTAATTATTAGTTTGTGATTTTTAAGCCAAATTATATACGATTAATTAAATACCAAAAATAGATCTTGCATTTAGGTATATTTTTATCATACTTTTGTACTGTTAAAATGTTACAGCGTTTTTTAATTACACCAGATAGTATTGTATTCATTTTGTGAATAAAATGGTCACATTATTGTCTGAATTGTCTTCACCCAAAATGGATCTGAATTATTGGTGTTCACTTGAATAATTGCACAAATCAACTAATAAAATCAACATTTCTTTTTTTAATGAGCTTGTTTTATTTAAGCTGCCTATCTTAAATTACTTACAACTTGGATGACATGTAGGTATTTTATATTGTTTTAAAGAAAGACTGAATTTAATATGTCAGATGTCACACAGAATTAAAATCGAGACATTTGACCTATCATAAAAATTACCAGAAATATATCGACACTGACAGTCTGTGAAATCAAAGGATAACCTAAAATAAATGTTTTACCACATAAATAGTGTCTTGCTTTTCGTAAAAACAAAAGAACGCGGATTCTCTTCATACTTAGTTGTAATTGTACCTAATATAAAAATTGTTACGTCAAGATAAATTTTAAGCATAACTTGAAAAGCCGCCAATTTTGAAAACCTCAGGTAAAGCTCAGCTTGAATTGAATTTTAAATTGCGACGACATGAATGTAGCAATCAGGTCTCCCATTCATGGTGAAGGTGTTACTGATAACATAAAAAGGTTAAAGGTTAAAAAAAGGCTGCTAGTACCTGAGGCTAATACTGGTTACTTATTTTGTTACTGCGTATAAACTGATATCGAATATTTTGACTAAAGACTAAAAAGACTGAAAAGAATAGGTATGAGAAGGGCTTATGGACTTCCTATAAGCCCTTCTCTAAGGTATTTCTATGGTAGGTCTTTTTATGCACCGGTCAGGCTATACATAAAATTATGTGTATTTAAAATGTATATTAAAGTACTTCTTGATTTATGGCTTTAGTATGAGTTTAATAGCCTTTCCACACCACGGATTTCGTCCGCGCGGATGACGCGCGGAAAACGCAACTCGTCCGCTCAGCGACCGCAAGGCCTACGAAAAACGCCAAAATGACTAACGCCGAAACGCGTTGAATACGCGCAGAGAACGCGCGGACGAAATCCGTGGTGTGAAAAGGCTCTAACTGATAATAATGAATAAGGACACCCGTAAATAAACGAATACCCGTGGTCGCGCTATCATGGAACCAGTGTGCAAGAGCGAGCAAGAATAATAGTGCTTTAGTCTGGGTCCCAAATCTGTGTGCGCCACGAGATAAAAAGGGTTGAAGAAGGGTAGAAAAATCCTACTAAAAGGATTACGACGGAGCAGACGGTATTCATACTCAAACGTAGAATGAGTTAGAATATGAAAATTGGAAATCTATTCACGGTGCAGGAAATTGCACGTAGGTTTAAACCCGAAGGCGCCTGATTCCCCTTGAATGTAGAAAAGTATTTAAAAATCCAAAACATAATTTGATGAACATACGTTTGCGCCAAGTACTAAGTACTTACCTACTAAAATATTTAGCCAAGTCAGGCTATTTGGAGGCTGAAAAGTTCTGACAGTAAGCTGAGACGGACTGACAACTGGTCTGCCTACATCTACGTGATTAATTACTTACTACGTGTACGTCTAGACTAGACTCATTACATCACGTACCGCAAATCTATAGGTCCTACTTACAGGGTGGAAAGGAAAATCTACATCGAAAATTCCAAGTGTAGAACAACTTCTTAGTTATATGCGAATTAACTCTTTTGTCTCTTTGTTGTGAATTGGCGAAGTGAAGTGGCGAGAATGATATCTTGTTTTTTCGTACGTATTTGTTTGTTTACTTATATTTTTGTTGTGTTTTCTCGCAATCGAAGTGAAAAGCAGAGATTACAACTCGTGCCCAAATCATTTTTCTCCTCGACTTCAGGGCGAGGGCAGATAAAAATCTCGGATGAAAATTACTTGATTAGTGCACTTATTGTGATATCTACTATTTATGTAAGTACACAATGTCCCTGTTCAACAAAGTAGAAAGAAACCATCCCAGAAAAATACTTTGTTAAATACTTTTATTTTTTCTTCTTAACTTGAGAGAGGCTTGCAAATAAGAAAAAGTTGAATTATCTCAGCTATATAATATTTTTAGAGTGAAGAACTTACGTGTCAAATAAGAATTTGTTTGATTTCGTTGCAATATGTACAACTAAATAGTAATATTAATAACACGAGCTTTTGTCTTGGGGTTGCCCCTATACGACACTTACATGTCTTTCCTTATAATCTTATCTTTTTCTTTTCGTCCCTAATTCAATTTTTGTACCTTGTACCCATGTACACTGGTGTGTTCAAAATGAATGTTGTTACGCTTTGAATGATTAATAAAGACTTGAAGGAAAATGGACTGAAGTTACAAGAAATAAGAGGTGGCAGAATCTGAGACCGCTTAGCTCTTGACTGCGAGAGTTTAGTGTCAGAACTCATGACGTCTTGATATAAAGTAAGTAGGTAGCAGGAACCCGTGTAGTAGAAACAATGCAACGGACACTAAACTAGGGATTAATAAGTACTACAAAATGCTAGAGAAATAGGAAAACTTCTTGTAAAGTACTTTTTCAACACGATCTATGAAATACTATAAAATAGGGATAATGATTATCGTATTAAAGTGTTGAAGATTTGCATTTAATTATGTATACCTACCAAAATTTGATTTAAGTACATTTTCATTAAAATAAAACTTTGACCCTACGCCAATTCCAATATAAGCTCAATCACTAGCACTGTCCATCGGGATGAAACTTTGTGCAAATAATATAGGATAGGTCTTGATAAATTTATAGAGGCTACTTTTTTTCTTTTTCGTTTTTTAATAGCCTATAGATCGTCTACCTTTAACCAAGGAAAAAACTTTATTCCCGCGGGTAAACTCATTTAGCTGCGGGTGGAAAGCTATATAAGTACTCGTAAATATAAATATAACATAGATAATAAATGTTTCTATAAAATAAAACGCATGTAATAGCATGTCAGCAATAAACATTAAAGTTTACTGCGCACTACTGTCGAGAATTTCTCGTTACTGTTGATTTACTACTGCCTTTTCATTATGATGGCGGCGTAGAGATAAAAGCTTATTTTTAAAATAACTATGCTTATTCATTATTTTTTATTGTTAAGTTGGCTACCAATTTGTCTGTTATCTCGACTGTTGGCACGTTCTGGTGCAAACTCTTTTGGGCCACGCTCGCCTAGATAGTGACTATTGGCTTAGGTTAGGCTTAGGATACAATATGTTCCGGAAACAGATTCGCCATCAGGGGCTTCCAAATCTTTCTCGTCCACATGATGAACGACGAAGCGAAGCGCTTTGTGCTAATATTAGATAGGTAGGTACGACATAAAGCTGGAATCCCAACCAACGTCGGATAACCGGAGATAGAAATAGGATGAGGGTTATAAAATGCATGCATTTTATAGGGCCATGAAAAAGAATGCTTGCATCCAAGTATCCTAGTATGTGACGAGTACGAGGCTCTGCAACTTTGCTTCAACGAGAAGTTGCAACCGCGAATAAAATTGTACTAATTATAATGCTTTTTTAAGAATCACTATAAACAAAGATAAGTAAGATTCTAACACTTGGTATGGTTTGGTTTTAAGGGACTCAGTTTATATGTGATTCGGCCATACGCAAAAAAATTTACGTCCGCGCAGGCGCTACTTCAAATCAAGCTGCGCTGCGCAGACGTAAATTTTCGGCGCGCTTCCTCCTTGCCGCTTCCTTTATGCCATGCGCCTAAGGTCTAGGGTGACGTGTTTGATCGGCAATGATTTAACGTACCAGTAATTCTCACTGTATAGACGTACGATCGTACGTATGTCAAAGGGCCAATTGAGTTAACGGCTAAATTAGGGACTCTGATTTTGCGAACTAAATTCTGCTCTGTAAATACCATACAGTAAATACGACAAGGCCTGATCCAAAATTATGTAAAGGACATGTTACACATGTTTAAAATAAGTTACTCCTTGTATTTCCTTGCATTTTATAGACAGTGTAACAAGTGCTCGTACAATTCACATAAGACTGCAATTTAATGATACGAGTATGATGATAATAAAATATGATTCTGATCTTCTGATCACACTTTTTATTACGTTGGATTCAACATGATTTTTACGTGAATGTAAAAAAAAATCTAATCCAAAATGTAAAAGCTGATTATTTTATGCTAGCTGATTTTATATTTACAACTGTGGGCAGAGATTTTTCAGAAAAGATGAATGCTACTTTTTATATAAACTTATGCAACTTATTCTTAAACTTTCCACAATGTTTTAGGGTAGTGTGACATTATGTAACCATTCGAAAACACCTGTAATTAAGCACATTTTACGTACGCTAGTACTATTATATATTCTGTGCTTTTACGTAAGTTTGTGATTCATGAAACACGGTAAAATCGGATTCTTAATTGAGTCTCAAATTGGGCTTCTCAAATTGTCTCACGTGTTTTATGTTCGGCAGACGTGGATTACCGAACTATACCGTAAAACTATGTAGGTAAGTATATTTTCCTCATTTTAACCATAGATTGTGTACAGGTGCGATGATATCGTAATATTATAAGTCGTGCGTTTAAATAAACGATTTAAAAATGGCGTCCGCTCGCTTCGTGATTGGTCCACCTCGCATGCGTTCTCGCTCTACCTAATAGAGAGTGAGCGAGAACGCATGCGAGCGGCAGCCATTTATAAATTGTTTCTTTAAGTGCACTTGTTATATAACAATCTTTTTGGTGGAAGTGTATGGCATGTTTACAATAAACTGGCTGAAATCGCTGAAAAAATTAGTTCCGAACGCCATTAAATAATTTTAAAAAGAATAGTTATTTTCTTCATAAATTATTTAATGGCTTTAGTTCTGTCATATTTTTTAAACAAGAAAATGGCCTGCAATTTATTTATTTAAAAATCTTTTGTGCAAGGAGTTTTTATTCTGAGGCCATTTGCAATAACATTTTTGTGAAAGATATCTTCTTGGTGGACGTAAATGGAATGTTTATCACGTGCTGGCTGAAACCTCAGAAAAAACTAGTAATGAACGCCATTAGCATTTTTAAAAGTTTACATGAGACTGCCAGTATAATTTAAAAAATAGTATTTATTATGCATAGAAGGTACATCTAAATTAAGAGCAAATAATTCATAGACCTGAAAATCTTTTTATACCTGCCTATCGATTCCATACAAACCAAAACTCTCATACCAAAATTCGACCAAGTAGGTAGGTACTCGTATATGAAGACAAGTTACCTACAGACTACTTTTGTAAATAGCTAATAAAATTAGCTACCTGTGAAATAATGAAAAATTATATTCACTCATGCTCATAGTCATAGCTACATTTATTTTCTTGTTTATTATTGCGATATAGGAATTCTATGAAAGAAATAAAATACGAGACTTATTTTGATGCTTATTTGGTGATCAATCAAAATATTTTGCTTTTGGTATACGATATTAATGTTGACATAAAATGTGATATTATTGGAACATAATGGGAATGCTTTTCAATATATGGCATCAGTGTCAAAAAGATTTATAAATAGTACCTAAACACGTTTTGATTTGTCGATCTACCTGTTTCTTCGAAAAACTGGCAATCCTTCTGTCGTGTGGGTTTTTGATTCGTTTGACTCGATGAATCCTGGTGTCAGAGTTTTTTAAACCGCACTTAATAGCAATGTATATTGGGTCTGGTCGAAACATCACCGATCTATACTATAGGTACAGTACTAAGGCCTGTATTTATAATCAGCTCCCAAGAGTGACAGCTAGTTTGAGTTCGTATTAGAAATGTCATTTTAGTACAAAACGGGCTGTCAAATCCATACTTAATATTGCTCTCAATCTTGAGATCGCTTTGTAAATACGAGCCTAAGTACCTATGGTGCATTGTGATTTGTGTTCTAAACTAGAGTCTATTTTAGTTACTTGAACAGTTCTTCAAGATAATCAAAGTTAATTGATTAAACAAGTTTAATTAATTTTGCGAACTCTTTTCTAGTTAATAAAAGAAATAAATGATAGTAGTTTGAAGAATGTTTTAGTCAAAAAATATTGTTACCAAGTCGAAATCGAAGTAATACTTACATAGTTACATACCTATTGGTCTGAGAGTAATAGAAATACAGGTAATGTAGTACCAGCTGATTTTCTTCTTGAGCATAGCATAGGTACCTCTGCTTTTTTAAAATAATTGGATCTGAACCTACTACATAATTTCTCGCTTTTCATCATGTCATTAAAATATTGTCAATTTTACTTTGATCTACAAATGAAAGATCGTGTTTCTTTTATTTCAAATAAATATTGTAAAATACGTTACTTTAATAAATATAGGCTGACTGTCATCAACATAGTAAATAAATAAAATTCGCTGGCTATTTTGTGTATCCCCTCTAAAAATATTTATGATGTCGTATATTACACGTTAAATTTCCCTACCCACGTAAATGTACTATGACTCAATTTAAAGAAGTGCAAAAAATAAACTATGAATGTTTATTCCTTTCAACAAACTATTTTGGTTTATAAAATTTTACGACGTTAAAATTGCGACACCCGTAATATTTCTTTATATTTGTTACGTTAAAAAAGATTTAATTTAAGGCACAGACACTCTGTAAACCCCAGTAAAGGATGTGTAAGCGTGACTTCACATACCTAGGTATTTATTTTGCGGTCCCCCCATTTTTGACCAAGTTCAATCCAAATTGGAACACGTCTCATAGACATCTACTCACCGCTCTCAGACTAAGATAAATGACCGCCTACCGCCAATTTAATCTGTAAGTTTGAGAAGCACTGTTTATCACTGTATTCGCCATTATGGAGGCCTTGTTGGATAGTTTAACTGGCAAATCTATGAAAGTAAAGAAGGATAATTTTTGGTAATGTTCTTTTATAATTTGTCGAAGGCAAGATACAATATAAGTATCACTATAAAATATATGGAGCGCGCTTATCAATTATTCAAAGTCCATAAAATACTAACAGCTTTACTTCCAATTTGTGTTATGGTGCGTCCTATCCTCACTGTGCGAGCATTCGACGTCCATACTAAACACAAGCGCGCGCATGCTCCATTCCTAACAGGCGAATGCTCGCAGTGAGGTCGCGCCATTAGACGCAGATGTCCAATCAAATAGAGTATTATGTATGACGTAACAAAATAATTAATTAAACCCAAATAAACCAAGCACTGTTGCAA
The DNA here is from genome assembly GCA_029255725.1 of Scrobipalpa atriplicella. Taxonomy (NCBI): domain Eukaryota; kingdom Metazoa; phylum Arthropoda; class Insecta; order Lepidoptera; family Gelechiidae; genus Scrobipalpa; species Scrobipalpa atriplicella. Next base: position 28,115 of record JARACY010000673.1, read on the forward strand.
AATTACAGTGGTTTCTTATGTCGGAGCTTTAGAGGGCGTTTTGAATCATAAATTTCATAAAACTGAGAAACTTTTACATGATTTTACGTATGATACAGACAAAATGTCACGTACCAACGTGAACACACATACATCATTCAACGACTGTCCCCAGTCCAGAAATAGAAGTATTTTTCTCCGTTTTTCCGAAGCTATATTTTTGGAGCAGTTTTTACAGTAAAGAAATACAGTGCTGAAGTATTATTCTGCGCTATGTTTTGGTACACGTAGCAGCTTAAATGTCGCACGGGAATTAAAAATACTAAAAGTGTTTTTTCAGGTAAAGCCTGTACTATGTACACTACACTTTATTAAAAAAACGATAATATTTATTATAATGGTTTCGTGTACAAATTATAACGACCTAAGTTTCGGCAGGTATGTTGTTGCCCTTTTCTTACTTATGACTCATAATAAAAAAACTCTATGGTACTACGTTCTAGGCAGCATGGTCACTGCCAAACATTTTGATTAGACTAAACATAAACAGTGACAAAGCTCTTTCATGTTGCCTTTTGTATGACTTATTGGTTATTTTGTGCAGTTTTTGTGCACAGAAACTAGATTTAAATGTACCAAAATGATTGTTAAAATTCGTTTAACGTAAATTTGACTTACTGGAAAGTTTATTACAAATTACCAACTTCTATATTTTAGGTACCTATATTTAATTCAATCCTCAAATCGTGCTAGTGCAATTAATTATACTTTTATTTTCAACTCTTGAGCACACAATAGCGCGTACTTATGTAGGTACCTACCTAATTCGAATAACGGTCGCTTAGATTACACTGAGTCTCCAAAGTAACACAAAAGGTACCATAATGTGATTAATCCCTAAGAAGGCAGTAGGTAGACGTTTTCATTATCGAAATTGATGCCGGTGCTTTTTGATGTTTATTTTTATATTTAGTCGTTGAGTTTTATAAGGCCGACGGTAAAAGGGCTCGAAGGAGTCATAGAGGCGAAAAAATTGCTATCTTGAAAGGAGAATTCGTTGCGGTAATACTATAAAAAAAAATCATGAATATTCTCAGAATAGGTATTCTAAGATACCAATTCCTTGAGCTAAAAATGTGTAGGTACCTATTTTGACAGCAAAAGTTTTTGTTAAACCTAGGATCCATTTATGGTTTTGGACTCATTTTGGAATGCTATTTTGTACCTACCTATAATTAAAAAAAACATGTTGGCATTTATCAAGGAATTTGTTTATTTACTAGCACGTAAAGTATAGGATTATGATTATGAAAATAAAGTTAGGTTGAGGTCAATTAGATCCCGTTGATTCAAATAATAAGGAATTTTGTAATGGTTATGAAAAACATGATTAATTTTAACTTAATTGTTATAATCATATTACTTTATGTACTCGTATTTAAACAAGCCTTAATCAAAGTTATCAAGTTTTTTTCAGTGTACCTACTATGAATAGTTTATAGCTACAACAAATAAGATGTATGCTAATAGACAAATTAAATTGACCAACACAACAGAGTTACAAGGGTTCTAAAAGGAATCCAAGAGTATCTACTACTTACTAACTGCTACGCCGAACCTAACATTTTGCTCCAAAAGTGTTTGTGGGAATCCGAACATTTTAACCTCAAAAGGGAACCCATCCAAACAGTTGGATGGGTTTCAATTGAAACACTGACCCAACAAAATACTCGTACATGCGTTGTAAGGTTGTGTAAGTAGTTTGTCGTGTGTGTGTGGAAACATTGAAAAGCGTCCAAAGGTGTTTCGGACACGCCTATGTACTTATAGAGTTCTGTAGGTACAATAATTCATCAAAAAATTTGGTACACTAAAATCATAACAATCACTTCTATTTAAATTATCTAAAAAATAATAATAGCTAGTTTATATGTTTTTGTTTTTGTGGCAAGAGATAAAGAATTATGATAGCCGCTATTTCCAATCCCTTTCTTGAAATGCTTATGTTGTTATATTTAAACATTTAACCTTTCCAAATAAAACCACCATTGACATTGGCAGATAAACAGCATGCTCGGTTTTCAGTCATAAACTTACGAGTGTATGTAGCAGACAATAATACGCAATACAATTTCGTTCGTTTTACGAGAGTGTGCAGAATCCAAAGGGATTATTATCAACAATTTGAACCAAGTGCATCGACCTTATTGCCGCAATAATGTCGAGGCCAATGGAAATACAGTTTTGGAAACCATATTACCGTAAACAAGTAGGTATCTATGTCGTAGTATGTTTTGTTAATTCGAATATTCACGAAAATCCTAGCGATTTTGTGATAACACGCATAAATTAGACAATGGTAAAAAAATTGTCAAATCTTAATGGAAAAAGTCAGGTTTGCGAAAAACCTCGTCGTTCTAGTAACATTTGATGTCCTTAACTCTGATTGGCAAGATTTTTCCTTACTGATTTAATCTTGTTCTGATTGGTTAAATAACATGCATTTATGAGTAACATTTAAAACGTCAACCAATCAGAGGAGATCTTGTTTTAGGCGCGGTAACCGACCAATCAGCGTTCTTATTTCAATTAGGGATATCAAGTCTTACCTACTAGAACGACGAGTTTTTTCGCAAAAATCCTGACTTTTTCCAGTAAGATTTAACAATGATTTCACTATTGTCTAATTATCCGTGTTTTCGCAAAACCTCTAGGATTTTCGCGAAGATTCGAATTATCGAATCATCCTACGACATCTACATCGTATCTAAATTGGAAAGTAAAACTTTACGGTTTAGTTTTCATTTAAATGCAAATTGCGTGTAGGTAGGTACATAGTGGTATAATATAACTGAGGTGAAAAAACTCGTGTACTAGAATGTCAGTTAACTGAAGATGATGAGAAAAGAAGATGAAGATGAAATAGGTAGATAAGATAGGTATTGGAATAACTAATAGATTTGCACTTTCATTAAGCAAATGCAAACACTTTTTACAACACAAGGTATGGCAGTTTTAATTAGCAAAATGTCTCCCTGGTCTAAGGCTCGTATTTATAAAGCGATCTCAAGATTGAGAGCAATATTAAGTATGGATTTGACAGGTCGTGTTGTACTGAAATGACATTTCTGATACGAACTCAAACTCGCTGTCACTCTTGAGAGCTGATTATAAATACGGGCCTTAGTATTAGTTGTAGACTTATGTCTCGCCACTGAAGTAAAATTTTCAGCAGAGAATTAGGTATTCGTACGGCTTAAGTATGATAAATATAACAAACAGTAGGTAAGTTATTTACTAATAGGTAGTACCTCTACTTTACATTAGGTATTATATGTAACTGCACAACTTTTTATTGAAAACATTGGAAACTTTAGACTCGATCAGACAATTCCTGAAAGAATTTCTGTTTAAATTTGTTCTTTATGTTACACGTTGCATAGACCACGCGCGTTTCAATAATGTTTTCTCATTTAGAAACGTTGTAGTACCTAGTAAGTACCTAGAACAATGAAACGTTTAGTCTATTCCACTTTGTTTGTGGGATTACTACCTACGTATGCCGTCTATCCGAAACTTCAGACAATACCAACATTTACCCATGAAACGGAAAATTTTGCCACTAAGTATTTGACCCACAGATTTCTCGGTAAAATCGTTATAAACGGAAAGGAATTTTTTGGCACGTATTTATATAATACCTTTTAGTAATAAAATTCATGAAATGAATAACCGATATGAAATGAATAACGATTTGTTCGTAGGTAAGTAATTATATAAAACAGAGTAAAAAAAAGTACAAACTTGATCAGAATGAATTATTGCTGATATGATAAGTCATCAGCAAACTTCTACGTCGTCTACGACAGCCTTTAAGATTAGGCACTTGAGAATTAAGTATATTTCATTTTCACGCATTTTTTATCCTTAACAACTCCTTTCTTTCACACGCACACAACAGAATTTTGTAAAAATGGCACGTTTTCCTCGTTACTTTTACAACGTAGAGCAAAAACACTCGAATGAAGTAATATTCACGGACCAAAAATTTTTGTCGCGAAATATCATTACATAAATAACGTGAAATCACGGCTAGGGGACTGTGGAATTCCATCATGACTTTAAAATATTATGTTATGAAAAGAGTGAAGTTTATATTCCTGCGACCAACTTGCTTTGCATATTTGTTGTGGGTTTAAGGATTTTGGATGTGCAACATACAATGAGGTCACACCTTTATCCCTTACGGGGTAGGCAGATCGTTAAACACGATAAGTAAGTAGTTAAAAGCGGTTTCACCACGTCTGAAAAATATTAAGGGCACTTTTTAGATCTAAATGTGTATTGCTATTGTGACAGTGGTTGTTTTTACAGCATGCCCGGGAGGAGAAGCAGCTGGCACATTCTATGTATAAAATGTACAAAATTGTTACTCGGCAGATATATTCTTGAGACAAGCTCTACGTGCGCTCGTTATTTCAAAGCCATAACATAAATAATTAAAATGAATCTATTTAAACACTTGCACTAAACAAATAAAATGTCTGCTGTAAAGACAGGTAGGTAATGCATCAAAATTGTTTCAAACTACTACGGTACTGCCCAGAAAATTTATTGTTTGTAACTTTTCGTAATAAATCTATTGTAGTTTTACGTCGTATGCACATTTTTATAAATCTATATAATATTAATTTAAATTACTAATATAAAGTTTACATGTTTTTTCAAGAAAGATTATGCAGCGCCAAAGTACCTACTATCTAGTTAGTTGTGTCACAAAAAAGCGCTGGCATAGGGATCCATTGTATTATACAGCCCTAATTACAGAAAAAATTAGAGAACAATAAAATATATTTTAATTTCTTTCGTATATTGAAAGTATGTTAATGTTGGGCGATAGTTCACAGACTTCATAGTAAGTCTAATTCGTTGGTGAAATTGCACAATGTTTCTGTTCTCTTATTGGAAGCCGGCACGAAGCTTACTATGACAATATCTTTACTTTTAAGAATTCTTGGCTAGTTGATCTCGTCATAGACTCCATCCACAAAAATATTTGACTGAAAGAGTATTTGTGGTTGTAATTTGAGCTACAACCCTCGCTCCGCTAAACTCGGCTAAGCGGCTGCGGTATTCAAATACTTTGTGCGCACTTCGCCGGTCTGTTATCTCTTTATTGCTGAACTCCAGGAAAGCACATATTTTTATTCTACATACCTACACGTGGAAAGGTGTTATTTTTTGTTACTTGTGAGTTCTTTTTGTTAGACTGCGCGTAGGAAAAATATTCAGCTTTTAACTTTTAATCCGGGGGCCGATACATAAAGCTTTAATTTACTAGTAGATACAGTTAGAAGGGCAAAGTGTAGCTTTATTTTGCAACTCGACTCCACAAATAAATAGTTCTTGTTATTTTTAAATATTTGTTTTATAAAACGAATCCAGCCCTGGTATTAGCAAACGACACGTGGTATGAAGGATAACCGTCAGTATCCCTAAACTACTTTAAGGTTAAACAAATCAATCACATTTTTCAGAAAAAAAGGACATTACCCATATTTTGAATACTATTTTCTTTGATAGATAGGGTAATTAATCAACAAGCTATCTCTGTTTTGGTAACAAGTAGCGCATTAATCACATGATGTTATTGAAATACGAAACTTGTAGTTATTGATATCGACATTTTGGTTAATAATGTTTTATGTAATAATGCCCTGAGGAAATGTCCTCATTTGTTACCTACTAAATAAATTTGATCTTCGATTATCTTGCCCAGCCCATGTCAAAGATGTAACATATAAAAAAAAATACATATACACATATATAGAACAGTAAGGACCGCACAATAATGTGAGTTTTGAGCGAAACACAATACGTTATAATTATGAACTATGATTAGACTATATAATAGTTGGGCTATACAAAATGAAATTTTTCATTCATTATCGTCAGACTCAATTAATTTCAAAACACCTACACAGGTGTAATATATTCATAGCAGTATGCTTTCATGGTCTAAAGTAGATTAACCCGTTAGGATTAAAAACAAACATGGGGTTAATATCAAACAGAATTTTTAAGTGCAGGATAGTGTATCAACATTTATTATATAAGTCTAGTTTTTTCGTTGTGAATGTAGAAATTACTCCCCCCCAAAAATCATCTACATCACAGGCAAAGGACTAAATATTTTCTATTAAAAAAAAACATTTTCTACTCCCAATAATAAATACCGTATTCTAGTAAAAACTGAAACTATTGAAAAGAACTATTTACTGTTTCATATAAGTTTAACTTCAAAGTTTATTAGGTGTTAATTACGCTAAAATATAAAACCTACTAAAGTATAGTTTGTCATTTGTACTTAACAGTTTCAATTGTATTAGAACGGGTAAATTTCCGTAAAGTATGTATCTGCATCAAATTATCTCGCTGAATGATAATTATCATCGTAAATAGTTTTTATAGGCATAAGATTTTGTTTATAATCCCCTTTATTGAACAAAGCTGATATATATTTGACGTCCTAATAAATAGGACTATAATAACTAGGACTATAAAAATATATTATAATAATATATATAGGAATATAACTTCCATAGAAGAGCGATAGAAAAACATAGAATGTGCCTGCTGCATCTCCTCCCGAGCATGCTGTAAAAAGCAGCTAAGGGATTCGAGGGTTTCAGTATATTATTATTTAGGCGATGGGCTGACAACCTGTCACTACATCAATATACCTACAGATCTATCTTAAACAACCCTCAGAACTTGTCAGACGTGGCGGAACGATCTTTGTTTGGATCGTTGACGCTCTGCCTACAACATTAGGGATACAGGCGTGATATTGTGTGTGTATAAATAGGTACAGTTTTCTTAACTTTTTTTAATCGCTATCACCAGTCCTTAGTTCAGATAAGGATACTTGTCTTATTTATACTTTACAACTTTTACACTCTTTTTGTCGGTACAGCAAAGCTAATTAATTCACACACACACACGTTTTGGTTGGAACCCAGTTTACGATCGACTTATTTTGTCAGGGATTACACGTAAAATTAGGCCAACAGAATGAAATGAGGAGCGAGCGCTGTATTGTTCGCCTAATCCGACCTCTTTAATCCAACCTCACAGCATTTATTACTCGTTTCCCGAGGCGATAGGGCAAAACGCACTTCCAAACCTCCCCAGTTCCCCAGCCTCTAACCTAAGCCCGGATCATCAAAGTTTACTTAGAAGATTCTTCTACTTTTGTAGAGATGAATTCAGAATTTCACCGCAAAAATTTGGCTCATAATCGTATTGATAGCTATATGTACTATGTATCTGTAATAAAAAATTATGGTGTAAATGAACAAACTTTACGTTCTGTACTCTAGTACGAGTATCTTTAAAATCTACCACAAAAATATAGCAATAGCAATAATAGCAGTGCCAGATAATGATCATGATGTTCCATTTTGAGTAGCTAGGAATAATTAAATATTTTATAAGAACCTACATCACATTTTATTTGCATTAAGAAACTATAGGTAAAACTCGTAGGTATCGATTATATCATCTGTAAACCAGGCATCACAGCTAGGTATTATATTTACCCATTAGATGGATAACTGTGTTGTGTACTATTAGTTATATATATATATGTACCTACTTATGTATTATGTTAATCCTAAGGCGTTCGCGCCGGAGATTAACGCTAAGATATCTGTGGGTGACGCTTAATTACTCGCACGGCCTCTTACAACCCCCTCTTCATCGAGAAATGAATTGTCAATGCTCTGAATAAACTCCATAGGGATATTTATGGTATTAAGTAAGCTTCCAACAGTCTGTTTCCAACAGTCAAAATCCAGCAATTTCCTACCTAACCCTTTACGGCATACGAGTCCAAATATGACCACAATTTTTTTATCAGTTATTCTCACTCAGTAAAGGTAACTAAACAAAACTAAACTATCAAAAATGGGTGGTCATATTTGGACTCGTATGCGTTAATGGTTTAAACTTTATTTGTGCCAGAATAAAACTTCTCGATTTTAATGCAATAAAATCTTTTATTTAACAATGACCCAAACGCGAGATTTATAGAAGATACACACACACGCACAATTTACTCATGGTTGTTAGAAAGGAAGGGATGAACTTCTGCTGCTGTCAGCTACTTCACATAAGAGAGTCAGAGCACTCCAGGGAACAAGTTTTATAGTAGTTGACCGCACCACGTTGATAAGGGTTTACATAGGGTAAACTGTGGTGAAACAAAGATTTCTAGGGTCACAATTCTAGTGCCTGAAAATTAAAAAATATCTCCGTAAAAGGCATTATAATAACTATACTTACATGTTATCATAATTGGTAGAGACGAGCATTAATAAGATATAACAAAAGGCCCGGGATCTATTATCAAGATAAAAGCTCCACAGACTCAAGTGAGCAGGAAATCCCGCTCGTTTCAACGAAGAATTATTTATTTTCAGGAAAGGAATTCGTTTTTTAGGGTACTGCAGTTAGGGCTGCCATCCGTCCTAGTTTCCCCGGATTTGTCCAAGTTTGGAAGGCGTGCGGGGGCGTCCGGGCGGGGTTTTTAAAAAGCGTCTGGGGTTCCCGGTCCGGTTCGGTCCCCGTTACGCTTTCTCAGTCCGGGGATGGAAAGTAATAAAGAAGTTAGGTAATTCAAGGAGACATCTATATCAACTTTCGTGAAATAAAGTCGCGTTACGTATTAACTAAATAAATTTTCGTGAAATTTCTTGCTCGCTTCGCTCGCATGCCAAGTCGCTTTGGATTACGTGAGATGTTTTAAATTTTCCTGAAATGTCGCGCTCGCTTCGCTTGCGAAACGTATGTATTTGGGTTTTGTGATTTGTTACGTTAAGAATTTTTTCCTGAAAAATCGCGCTCGCTTCGCCCGCGTAACGTATTCACTCACGTGCAATTGCCTTTGTGTGTCCAGGGTTTTAGAGGTTTTTGTCCGGGCTGGCAAAAAAGTTGATGGCAGCCCTAACTGCAGTCTATGTACTCTTACAATGGATATTATATTACTCCATGGTAGGTACGAGTATATGTATGCATGCATGACTTAAGTCAATAATATAAATTCTTTGTTTCTTCTATAAACTACACAAACTTGAATATTGCTAGGTACCGATATAAAAATATTGCATCTCGTTAACTAGCTTTCCGCCTCGCAGCTTCACGTGCATTTTACAATATTTATATACAGTAACTACGACGTATTGCATTTTAACTTATGTGTAAGTTTACCTATATTATAATACCGTCGTCACTCTGAAAATGTGACTGTCTGATGAAGAAACAATTTACATAATCAAGATTATAATTCTAATATTTTTTCCTTATCCATGTTATCTATGTTATTCTTGAAATTCATCGTAGATAAGAACCTGAGAAGTCTACTGAAACATTAACGAGGATGCTTACCTATAATCCTTTTAGTTGACGAAACAAGATAATTTTAGATCCAATTACAATTGTCAAACATTTAATTGAAGAAAATATCTCTAAAACTCTGTAAACTTCAACTGGAGCTTGGAACTGGAGTAGGTAAGAAATAAGAAATACTATAAATGAAAAAAGTGTCTGTCATTTATTTTAATGGTACAAATCAAGTATAGCACAATTGACTATAACTACCTAGGTACTTCAGATATAAGTAAGAACAATGCGAAAAATCTAATATTATTTCTATTTATGGTAGAAATATATTCTTTGAATACACGTGTATTCCGGTACACGTGTAACGACGTAAAATGCATAAACTTTTTTTATAACAGAATATTCGTCTCAAACCCCTCAAAATATTACCAACCAAAATGGTTTCCGAGCAAACATCAAGGCTACCAATCTTCAGCGTAATGTCCGATCGAATTGTTGACTTTACCAACTACCCATTGAATTTCATGACCCATCAAACACCAGTTTTTACGATCTTCGGTATTCAAATAGATTGAGGCATTTCACGATCGGTTTGAAGTAGGTAATCTATTGCAGAATGCCAATGATTTACTACTGACTATAAATTTTCTCACATAAACTAGGTACTTCCATGCTGGACTGGGAGTGTGCAATCTAGAGATTGGGCTGACAATAACTTTTTACTGAAACAAATACACAGTATTTCTAAAATGAACCTGAAGACTTGTCAGACATAGCGAAAACAATAATTTATGATGTTATTGACGCTCTGTCTACCCCGTTAGGGATAGTAGTCTATTATGCCATTGACTTACGATTGACTATAAATTTTCTCACAATAATTAGGTACGGGTAAGATATATACCCTTGTCCCTGGTATAGAAGAGTTTCTTATTTAAGGCCCGGGTCAATATAGGGTCCTCTGTGTCAATAAGGGCCGTTAGTCAAGGAACCCTTCGTCATGACAAGTCATCCCTTCGGCCTAGTGAACTCTCGAAGGTTAACAGGGCTGGGGGAGACGATGGTAGCTCTAATGAATTGCTTTATTTTACCATACACTGAAATTAGTTTGCATTAATATTGTTTTACTATTATTTTATTGTTTTTGTACAGTCACACTATTAAATAGATTGCTATACTGTATAGTAATACTCCACAAACGGTCAGTCGATTTGGCTGAAATAACCTATATCATGTTGATGAAAAGTGTAAAATAACAACCCCAAATAATGACCAGTTTCGGAGATATAGATGTTTGAATGTTAAGAAAAAAAATAGTTTTTGGGTCATTATCATAACATATGAAATCGATAAATTTCAATTAAAAAGTTTAGTGTGCCGCATCATTTATAATCTAATAAAAAAATAATGAGGATTCGCTTAAAAAAAATGCTAAATCACCACATATTTAGGGTAAACCTAAGTACTTATTGCTTTTTTATCTACAATAAAAGAATGTACCTACTTATCTACTTAAGTATATTCACAGGTGCATCTCTTCTTAAACGAATACCTACTGTAAAAGCCAGTTTAATAGCAACTCTTACTTTTCTAAATTGACTCTGAAAAATTGACAGGGAAAACGGCTATTATCATATTACTTACCTCTTCAATAATAATATCACGTAATTTTATATTTGTACAGTATTTAAAGTTTTAAGATGACTTAAATTTAAGCTATTAAAGCCAAACGTGACGGTTTATTATTTATTTCATTTCACAAGTTTCAATACACGTAGGCAAATAATAGCAATTGGTATTATGGCAGTTTCAACTTTATGGCAGTTATTCTAAACTTCAAATTATAATATAAAATAGGCACCTATACTTAAAATTATAACATTACATTACGTAACATTATTAAAGCTTAAAGTAATCACAGTAAGCATAAAATTTACGTTTATTGAGGTCACCGGACACGCTGCTAGTTGTTTTATTTAGGTATTGTAATAGGTACCTAAACCAACACTTTGTGTAGTCCGCGGCTTCGTGCCATTCTCTGTGGCACGTTACTTGGTTGCACTGTAGCACATTTTGTAACACCCTCTGAGCAGGAGGGGATTATATGGGCGAAGATGATCGGATACTTATCTACCACTCACAATAGGATGACCCGTCTGCGCACCTGCCTGCCTGTATGATAAAAATAAATAAAAAAAGGTTATAATATAGCATTAAACTCAGATGGGCTTAGATATAATTACTCGTTATTTATATGTAAATTTCAATTATCCGTTTTAACGAGATGAAAATATGATATTTATGATTATGACTTTTAGTCCGACAATTTTATTATTTTGTTTCATGAATCTCAAAATATTTGATTTCGTTTATAATTAAATAATGTTTATTTTTTAATTAACTGGGTAGTTATGATTCTTGCATTAAAATATGAATGTCTTCTTGTCGCACAGCTACTGATAGAGATGGGTATATTACAAACCAAAATACGTTCATGTTTTTTTTATAATTTACTTACCTAGAAATTTTGTACGGTTCAATAACTTTGATAAAATATCTAGGTACCTATCAGAAATTCGACTCAGACAGGATTTGAACTTGTCACCTGGCGTACGATTGGCTCTATATAAAATCAATACCCTAAAATAAAATCAATTTAAAATTAAATGGCACTGTAAATGCATCGTTATTACTTAGATCGATCTGAAGAAGCGTAAGTAATTATATTACCTATATTATCGTTGAACCGCCACATGGGTACTGTGAACTGAGTTTGTAAAATGCATGGAATTAAGAAGTGTACAAACTTAGGAAACAAAGCCTTCAAAATAGTTTAAAGTGTTCAGAGCAAACTATTTTGTACTTTGTAAGGGTCACCCGTCCTTAAAAGGAGGCTGGCAAGTTTACCCTTGACACACTTAAAATTCCGTGTTGCTAAAACTAGGTTGCAAAAGTAAACCTAGGTAACAACTTGTAACTTCTATCGTCGATTCAGAGCACCACGGACTCTAGAATGTCACTAAAACAATAGCGAAAACAGATGACTATGTATCATTAAACTACCCCGTGGGTAGATCTATGTGTTCTGAATTTAGGTTCTTGATTCGAAGATCGTAAGATCGATTCTCGGTTGTAAGATTGTTTCCAGTTTGGTAATGAGGGTCAAACTTTCTCAGCAATTGAAATGTCAATGATCAATTATATAATGATCAATTTTTATTTCATCAGACTACAGTTTTCAGAAAAGAAAATTGATTTTGTGCCTTGCAGAGCACGTTATAGTATTAACCCTGGGTTTATATCTCTGATAGTGGTCTTAATACAAACCACTTCAGAGCCCAGCGATAGTCACTCGAGCCACTTGCAAGTCGACTCATCTTGTTGCTTCTTCCAGCCAAAGAAGCACAACAGAGAAGATAATATGTATTTATAATTAGACTAAAGTCACCGAATGAAAGGAGAAAGAAGTATAAAGAAATCGTTTATTCTGCTTATTATACACTGTTATAATAAATAACACACACACTCAATAACGAAGGTAATAAATTTGTTTACAACTTTACTCACTTCAATACAAAGTCTCAAACATACAAAAAGCTGTTATAAATTTATTTGCAAGTCTGAAGGTATACTACTATATAGACCTACGCAATGAAATACCTATTAAGATATTTTCCATCATTAAAAAACGTCGGATTCTTTGATCGTATTTTTATTGAACTAACATAATAAATGCCTCAAGAAAAAGCTTAAAAGACTTTCCAGAAAATTGCTGTGAAAAGATGTTTTCATAGATTCAATGAAACGATTTACTTGATTAGAATTTAAGAAAAATCAGTAGATGCATTTTTTCCACCTCTTGGTTTGAAAAGGAACTTTCTTTTCATTTTGTTGAATATTATTTGTTCAGCAATTAGCTTTCATAATTTTGATAAAAAGCCAAAATACATTTTTTTGTTCCTTATTATAATTATTATTATATTAAAAAATGGTTTCTCATCTCGAATTCGGACGTTTTTGCCAATGACGACGTATTTGTCTTGATAAATATAACGATGGGAGAGTCTATATTGAAAAAAAACCTGAGTGTAGATATCTTTCTCCTTCGAGAGAAACGTAGTTACAGACTCTTTTTGTTCCTTCTCGCAATAATTGCACAATAGTATTACATATTATAGACTGACTCAGACCTACCAGGTGACATAAATTATAATTACGATAAGTACTTAAATAATCATAATTTCGTACTCATAAAATCACTTATTTTATTCATACCATTTCTATCTATATCTAATAATTAAGCCAAATATATAAGACGAGTGCAGGTTAATAGACATTTATAGCAGCTCATTTTGGCCCTTTCAGGTGTACCTCTTATATGCGCCCTCTTTAGTGCTTTCTTTTATATTTTCACTCGTGTTTACACGATAATTTTATAATTAGGTAAAAAGCCACTCCAAAAATGACACAAAGATTTTTTTTTCCCCTAGGATTTGTTAGGTAACTTAACTCAACATCACATCAAGATTTATTCAACCTTTGATCTAAAAAAGTATTGATGGAAATAAGGGTATAGACTGACCGAAATACCTAAATAGAAAACATGGCTGAACTAGAACAAGGGATGTGTATTTGGTCCAGTGGATATTTACTCGTCCATGGCCTGATATGTATTGTTTTTCTGTCAATAAGGATCAAGACGTGAATGGGCGACACGAAACATTTTTGCACATACTATTTCCTCTCTTTCTCCAAATATGTGCTGGCTGGTAAGACGCGTGCTTCATAGATTAATAAAATACGCCAGACACTACAAGGCATTTACAGGACATATTTTTTACTTACCTCTACCAAATTGGGGCTATTTGCCATACTTACTTACTCATCACCCCGCTTGGCATCTCTTTAGGTTGGCAAGCGCAGTGCAAGTTGTCATATTGACAAGGGACACGCTGCTGTCCATATTAAAAATGCAAGGCACACGTGTGTGGAGCAACTAGAACCTATTTCATAGGAATACTGGCTTTATTTAGACCTCATCTTCAAACAAAGCCTAATGCGAGCCCTGAGCTTAGCCGGTAACAATAGGTGTTATTAGGCCTAGATCTCGAAGCCTTGTAGGAATCTACGCTCCTTGTTTTCTTCCGACCAAGTGCAAAATTAAAGACTTCATGCTTTGTTTTTCTAAGATGAATAGGAAAATAGAACGTCAAATCAAATACTTAAAAGTAAATCATTTCCAGAAAATCTAAGCGCATGACTTAGAAGGTAGGTACTTTCTACAGATACTACGTTAAGGCAAATATTTAGGTACGCTCATACCAGTTTTCTATATATTCTTTTTTAAGATCAGTGAGTTGAATAACTATGATACAGAAACCATTACTGGGCTATGAGAGTAGTCGTTTATTTATTCGTAGCAACTGCTACGCTGTAGCAATCATGTAGAGATTTGCTACGGCGTAGAAGTCCACAGTGGGATTCTATTTGTACTGTACAAATTTTCCATTCGTATTGACGCGTAGTATGCATCAAACAAAACTTTGTGCATACAACTACAAACAGACAACTAGAAATAGGATGCACAGTTCAAAGTTATTAATAAGCGAGTGAAATAAGCTTTATTCCAACATATTCTTGTGTCTACGTAATAAGTACTGCCAATGTGGTCTAGTACTCTAAGCAAAGGGATTGTTATTGTATCATTGTGCTAGCAACCCAATTCACTTATTTATTTATTTTGGAATATGGAAAAAACGTAGACAAGAAAA
This sequence comes from Scrobipalpa atriplicella, assembly GCA_029255725.1. Lineage (NCBI taxonomy): Eukaryota > Metazoa > Arthropoda > Insecta > Lepidoptera > Gelechiidae > Scrobipalpa > Scrobipalpa atriplicella. The sequence continues at coordinate 43,267 of JARACY010000673.1, forward strand.
TAAATAACTGAGCTGAAACAACAAAATTATTCTTTTCTAATGAAGCAATATTTTATGTTAGATAATACAACCTTGTGCTAGCTAACCCCTCTTATAAAACAAAAGCTAAATAATATGACTTTGTAGACGACTTGTTTTATATTTCCAAGGAAAAAGGCACAAAAATATAATTATTAGGGATCTCTATAGTCCCCGAGGGAGCTCTCTCTATCACGCCAACAACATTAACGTCTTGTGCAGAAGAGGGAAATTTCCTCTGAGACGACTCGGGGTATAAAATCTCTAATGATGAAGGTATATTGTGTCTATCTTGAACTGAAATAAGTTTCTACTTAGTGCCGATAAACTTGATATTGCGATTGAACATTTTCTCTATGCGTAGCAGCTAGCCACAAAAGTTTAAACTTTTTGGAATTAAGTATTTTTTGCATCTTTCTAGCGTATTATTTACTAAATATTTCTAATATAACTAAAATTAATATAATATATGATATAATTTATTATAATAATATTTAATATAATATATTATACTAATTAATATTTAAGTAAAATTCAGTAAAGTTCATAGAAACAATTAATAAAACTTTAGGAATGGAATGAGATATCTATAAGTAGGTATTCCGATGTTAAATATAATTAATAAAATGTAGCTTTAGAAGTTGAATCCCATTTATTTTATAATATGAATTAAAAATCTCTCTTAGCAACTTGTCATAATCATAATCAAGCATACTAATTAATAGGTGTAAAGTTCAAAAACTGCTAGATCGATTGACCTTATTACCAAATTTTGGACCGAGAGATAAGTTCAATTAAGAAAATAATAATTAAGAGTTTTATGGAGCAGACATTAAAGGAAAATTTACGACGCTAATTAATGAAGCTGCAACGAAAAATAATTGAGGCAGATGCTATCATTATCACTCCAAAATTATTTATTAACATAAGTTTTTATTTATTGCATAAAAGCATCGTAAGATTAATTAAGTAAAGATTAGATTTAACCTTGGAAATTATTTAGTGGTGGTGCTATAGCAGCTGGAATGAGTTAAGCCTCGCTTATACAAGCGCGGCCTGCTGTGGCGGTGGCAGACACTGTTTTTTTCATACAAATTGTTTACCGAGCGTGTTTGTGATCTTTCATAATTTTGAAGAAACACAATGTCCGCCATCGCGACTGGTACTGTGTGCCGCACCTGTTTGCGACAGGCTTAAAGATTAAGGATTACAATGTAATAAGTTAACACGAATAACATTAATGCAGTAGAATTTTAAAAAACGTTTTCACATCTTTATTTCTTTCGCAAAAATAAAATGCACGAGCAGGATTGCAAACTTTCCATCCCGGTAAAATTCCTGCCATGATCACGAAAAAAAAACTTTCATATTTTAAACGTCAAGAGTTGACATTAGTGACATTAACCTACCTTGTATCATTCCATATTTTGCTACCCTGCTATATACTGTAGTATTGTTAGCTAACAAAATTCTTCGCTTATTATTATAATAAGCTTCGCTTACCTACTCGAAAAGTTGCAGGCATAATTCCAGCCAACCCACAGAGTAAGTTCTCCCCAGGGCCGGATTTAATAAAAGTTATATTAACAGACACTTTACGTGAAAAATTGCTTAAACCTGATCCAATTTATATGACGTTCGTAAGAAAAATAACGTAAGCACTGTTTCCGTGGTCGTATAATCTCTAATGCGTTTTCAAGGGCAATCAATCACATGAGGCAATGGACTGACAATCTGTCAGTGCTACAGCAATATAAACTCTTAACTAAAATAGGTAATAAAATAATAATCCTTCAAAATTGTCTAAACTACCGTTGCAGTCTGTCGTACCAACACCTATTGGAAATTAATTAAGAACTTACCTATTCTATTCTGAGCCCGTCATCTACGTTCGGTAAATATGTAGGGTCGGCAAAAGCTCAAAGTTGCTTTCTGTAGCGTAAAGTTTCGTACACCGTCAGCACGTAACATCACCACGTCACATTGTCGCTGGGTTCAACTTTGCTAAGTCCTGATAATTACGGTTCGTTATGCCGTATGAAGTTCCTTTCCTACGTTTTCCTGTCGCACGTCATCGCCTATGTGATTTGTATAAGTTGAAATGTCTTTCGTTCCAAGTAGTTACATAATTCAATTATTTTCTTATCTTATACTTTATTTCATGTTTAAAGCATATAACTAATAACTTTCTGGACTATGTACCTAGCTGTAAATATAAATGTAAAAAAGGAACTTGTTACCAACCGTTTTTATTATGAATTCTATTTACATCAAAAATGGCAGCAATTATTGGAAAATGAACGAAATTGTTATCTTTTTGTGGCTGCTTACGGCCACGTCGGCTACCATGATGATTATTTTCGTGGATGAAAATTGAAATTCCTTACAATGTACATAATTTTTTTTAAATAAACAAAGGACCTCGACAAAGAATATTATTCATTTTTCACACAATATTGCTTCGTCGTCGTCGTCGTGATAGTTTTGACAACCGGGTCATACATAATCCATCCAGAAATACCTAGAAATGGGCGCTTTTCCACTAGACGTCACGTCAACGGCAACGGCGACGGCACGGCGACGATCACGTGACAATATCTATGGGAATCGATGACATTCCGTGACGGTGCCGTGCCGGCAAGTGGAAAAGCGTGTCATATAATTTCATTGATTTTCATACATTATCTCACCTACGATATCGTCGACGGTACCGTGCCGTCGCCGTTGCCGTTGACGTGCCGTCTAGTGGAAAAGCGCCCAATGCCTGTAAACGTCACGTCAATGTGTGCGTGATCAAAAAGGTGCTATCGTATTGAGTGGACCATCTGTCTGGGCACCCGCCGCGCTAAGTAATCTGTGACCTCGATCCTCCTTTATCGGATCTTGTTAAATCCGATCATTATGAATTTAGCAATGTTTTACCTACTCTGCGTTTAATTTTTCGGTATGTGGCAACTTTTTAGGTTTAAATGTAAATAAAAATATTACATATTTGCGGTCACTTCAAATAGGTATAGTACCCAATTGATTTCACAAACCTTTATTAAAATGCGATTAGTGTTGTTAAAAGCCCCGACTCTTTTGGCCACGTGCAGATGGACAAAGCAAACTTTATTAGAATTTATGTAAGCCACGTGTTGAAACTTAGCTTGCTGGAGTGCTAAACAAGTAAAATATTAGTGAAAAGAGTTGGTACCTCTATACATAGAATAAAGAGGTACCTAGGTACCTACTAAAAATATTTGTCCATGAAATAAGGATCGATAGACTTGGTGGAGAAGTGAACCTGTACCGTTCAACCCAAATCTAAAAAAAAAACCAGCAGTCAGATAGTTCAGTGGGTAAGTAAATACCAATTCAAACCAGGGGCGCTAAATGGAAGGTTATTTTCATTCTAAGCAATAAACAATGCGTCTTTTTTCTGAAGCATGGCATCATTTTATATAAATCAACTAAGTTAATTTTACGTAAAAGCTACAATGTAAACACAAATTACATAAACATTAAGTACTTACCTTTCTACATGATAAGAAACTTTTCACGCCCCACGGCTTTACTAAAACCTTGGAAAGTGCATAGTTAAGTAGTTTGATTAGTACAAGGCGAACAAGGGGATTAAGACAACATGTTTTCATCGCTCAGAGGGTTAAATATACTTCAGAGAAATCATGTAACTATTCCTGAATCTTTTCCTTTGCATGTCCGAATTCTACTAAAAAGGGTTTAAGTAAAAATATTTGAGATAAACGTCCTTAAGAAGGCAATAAAAGAACCAATGGGGTGTGCGTTCACAGCCGATCTAATTGAAAAGGGTAAAGCCGCCGAGTCTTTCAGCCCGGCACTGTATGGGTAGAATAGAATGAGGGTGCTATCACGGGCCCATTCGACCTCGTGACACGTGATCGAGACTTCCATGAATGCCCATTGAATACAAGAACCTACCTACATAAGTAGGATCAAGCCTCAGAATTCACATTAACTTCTACTTGATCACACTATGTAACGTGAAACGCTGAATATAAGTAAAGTGTTCACGATTGCGGTTGGCTACCCACGCTAAATACAGTGAGAATAGGCCAATAACGCTGTCGATTTTGGCGGCACTATTCCTTTAAAAATTAAAGGTAGCGCAGTCAAGAGAAAGCTATTAAACGCATGACATTGACATTCTTAAAATAACGTAATATTGCTTTTATGACGTAAAATATGCTCTATGCTCACTTCTTAAAATTCCTTATTTTAAGCATTTAACGTAAGTTTAGAAATCTGAATGTCATGTGTTTATTTGCTATCTCTGACATAATAATAAAAGTTGAGAAAGTGCCAGCGCTATCTTAAAGTTAGATTAGGAATAGTCCTGTCAGAATAGACAGCAACGTTTAACTCCCACTGTGTTTCGCTAAACGGGGTGTAAGGGACAGAAAATGTTATTTTTTCTACTTTTCCATACAAATTGTGTGCTTGAGGTGGTTATTTTGTATGGGAAAGTATTTTTTTTTTCATCTCCTGAAATAATTTCCCTATCAGTTTACGGGAAGCTGTCCCTCTTTACATCAGGTATAGTAAAACGCTGAATACTTTTTCTTTTCGCGCTACAATGTCCAATGCTTAAAATGAGGACATGCTTTCAAAACAAATCCAATATTACTTTACCCACAAAATAAGTTATGTTCGGAATGACATCGACAGAAAACTAACGAAATTATTTCATATTTTGTGTGTTAATGAAATTATAAATTATTATTCGAAATTGGACGCCGACGTCGTCCTAATTACACAATGAATTATTCAAGAACAAATTTAATTATGAAGAAAAGGGTTTTTCATCACAAAGAAAACTTTGAAAACAGGTTTTGACATAAAATTTAAGACTAAATATTTATTTCAACTAAAATAATCAAAGCACATAGTGAAAAAAAATTGAAGATAATCGTTGTATTTTCACTTGTTAGATCTAGTTCCTTCCGCTCATGAGAACTAACTTTATTTTTCAGGAATCACAATAGAACATAATTTCTCTACAATATGAAATATTTAATAAAGTTACAAAAAGTCTACAGTTACAAACATACATTCTGTTCCAGCAATATGAAGATCATTAAGCTATAATATATACGAAGCTATATTAAGCACACAACAATTTATTGTTAAGGTGTCAGAAACATTCCGTGCGTTATGTACATGAAACAACATATTGTATCTCATATTATTGGCTCCTCGAATATTTACTATGTCGAAGGCAAAGAAACAAAATTATAATACCTATATATTTTTTTGATTTAATAAAACCACTGCATTGGTACCATAGGTAGCACACCGAGTATCTTATTCAATTCTCCAGTCGATTTTGAAATACAAGAGCGTTCATTCAGACTGGCACGAAATAATATCGATACAAAAAAATGAACACAGTAAAATGGGCCTTGAAACCGTACTCGAAAGGGTCTGCTCGGCAAAAGCTTTTCAAAGCCACGAGCACGCAATTTCATTCAGCCATTCGATGTTCAAGAGACTCTCTTTCTGTCAACAACTCTCTCAGGACGCAACAATCACTAGTGATTTGTCAGCAAAAAAACCAGCGCGTTCTTAGAAAAATAATAAGAAATGACGATGTACTCCGTCCATATGGCAATATTGCCAAGGCTGATTTCAGATCTGTTTTCAAAATACATATGTAAGTAGCTATTGTAGCGAGACCTAAATTCTTTGTTGTAACAGCACTGTTAGGTACTTACAACATTTCAAGTTATAAGTATAAAGTTCACCTACAGTACCCCAAGTGTAGTTTGTGCAGCACTTCAACCTGTTATGCTGATACTCGTAGAATTATTACATTTTAAAATCAACAAATTCTTAGAAGGACTGCGCTGGCTTATTTGACAGAGCGAAAGAAAAGATGATAGATTGAAAGTATAAATAAGACTGAGATTATAGGTGGTACCTAAAGATAGGTAGAGCTAATCATTACATGATAGTTTGTGGGGTAGAGTTAAAATGTCAAAGTTTCAAAATAATCCTTCCTGGAACCGCTGTCGGGATTTTGCTACCGTTCTCCGAATAGTACTTTACTGCATTATTAAAGGTGGATACTGGATAGTTGCTTGTCAGTTGAATTTCTCAAACCTCAGTAAGACAGGCTGGGAGTGATAGTTGGACAGTCGTGTCTTTACTTTTCGGCTTACTGTTACTGAGAAATGCACATTTTTTCCATCCTGTCACAGAGCCTGTGAAGGTACCCACTTACATAATAATATGCTAAACCCATAGGCTACCTACCTATTGAAAAATTGTAAATATACCAAGTATAAGGGACAGCTTCCCACAAACTGACAGGGGTTGCTCGCTCAGTCAACTAAACTGAACAAATTTCATTGACCTTTCCATGCAAAATAACCACCTCGATCAGACAATTTTTGTAGATATTGGGAAGTCAATTTCCCTCCCCATCAGTTTGCGGGAAGCTTTTCCTTACAACCCGTATGAGTTTGGTGATTGACCACTTTGTTGTTTCTCGAATCCAGATATTTGATAATCCTTCATATTTAGAGCAGCAGCGTGAGATAAAGATTTAACTTAATATGCTTTACAAAATCTTGTTGTTGACATTGATTTGCTTGCACAAGAAAAATAACAACTTCTCTAAGACAACTTCGATAAAGTTAACAACAAATTTTACCACATATGAAAACTATACCCTACGAAATTAAAGGAACTTTTTGATTTTTTATGAAATCTTTTCTTGTTTAATTATATAAAGTGAGCTTTTCCAACTTCATCCCTTTTGTACCGGAAATAGCTTTTTCGTAGAACCAGTCCCAGTTCCAGGTGCCGAGTTTCTATGGACGTTTTATATAAATTAATTAGTTTCCTGCCATTTTAATTGTTTAGTACCTAACACCCAGATAAATGATTTTTTTTAATTTCTAAATAAATTGTTTTGTTTCTCATTCTTCGACTGCGTTTCTAGTCATAACTAAGTTATTTTTTACGGTGTACCTAAGGAAGTTATTTTTTTATTCTTTCAAAAATAAGTAGCAATACGATAACTTAAACTTTGTGAAAGTTGTACTTAAGTATAACAGAAATATAGGCAAAATAAGTTCAGACAGAAATTGGGCTAATACCTACCATTTAACTTGAACTGTCGTCGGTAGCTGGAATAATTTGGACCTTTATTAGATCAGTGATAGAGAAGGTCGACTGCGACCCTCCTCGTAGCCCTTAATTTGCAATTTCAAGTTTAATGAATATCCAAATACAGGTTTTCTATTTGACAAGTCGATATGCAAATGTGACACACAGGGGATGGACTAATGAACGAACACTAATTTGACTTTTATTGTGAAATTTGATTAGAATGCAATTAGGACGGTTTCTGGTGAAAATCTGTGACGTTGTTATGTATACGTGTAATCAATTTATCAAAAATTTGTTAATTTACTACTACTTATTAAAAACTTAATCGATTCTAGGGCTCGTATTTATAAAGCGATCTCAAGATTGAGAGCAATATTAAGTGCAGATTTGACAGTTCATTTTGTATTGGAATGAAATTTCTGATGCTCAAACTCGCTGTCAGTCTCGAGTGCTGTTTATCAATACGGACCTAGAATCAATGTTTTTATTGTAACTAATATTACCCTGACTACTCGGTATTGCCTATTTATGTAATAGCATTGAAGATTTCCTTCTAGCTATCCGGCGGAACTCTATCAATTAGAAAAATCAGAAAGAGGTTTCTAGCACATACCTACCTAAATAGAATACAAGTAGGAAAGTGAATGGAAAAGCATATAAGTAGGAATTTCAATACGCCTTTCATGTATGGGGGCGAAAAGTTTGTGTTAATTCTATTGTATAAGGGGTGTTCCAGTGACGATAAAGAAACAAAAAAAAAACACTCCATGGTTTAGCCGGTTACCTGATTTTATAATATTATGTAGATTTCTTTCTAGATCTACATATTATGTAGATTTCTTTTTTCTTTTAGGTCTCAAAATTTAAAGTTGCGCAGCCTAAAATTAAGATACTTTTTTACAGAAGTTATTCATTCTGCCTTATAAAACAACAACGTCCAACGTGCCTAATAAATATATTTGATACATTTTAACGCAATAAAATAAATATTAGGTAGCATGTTCTTATACGTCATAATAAGTATACGTCAAATGAAGGTAAAGTATTAGGCACAAGTGATGTTATGATAGTATTCAATTTTAAAATGCGCCTCCTATATTCTACGCTCTAACTAAGGTTTCAGTAAGAAGATCCTGAAACCCATAAAACGCTGGCGTATTATATCCTTAACACTCACTACTTAAAGTGAATGAATAAGTAAATAGGTGAATTCGGTACAGTAAGCTTTATATTAGCTATAACGCACGGATAATCACATATACAGGGTTATTCGTTTTTTTACCTTATGTTCCTTGGGGAAAGATGTTCAGTTTCATGGACAGATTCTAATCCTTTCGGTTGCATATACCCTTTTTGTTACACCTTATACAATGTAAGTAATTAGTTAACACGCCCATTAAGTTTAATTTAGTTTCTTAAAAAAAGAATATTTGAGAGGCAACAATAATGACTTAGAGTAGGTTATAATTTCGTACACAAACTAATTTAGGTACCTACCTATTTATTCATAAAACATATCTGTATTTTTGTAGTATGTTTAAAAATCAAGAAAATTGTATCTCATGAAAATAATAGATTGTTACAGAAAAGGAATAAGTTCACTTATAAAGTTTTTAATTGCTAGCTTTCCGTCCAGCAAGTTGCAATGTTGGCTCGAATTTTCCATGGTAAAAAATAGCATTACATAACATGACTTTTATGAAATATTAAAAGATTTAAATCTATTTTAAATCAATAAAATATTTAAAAGTTGATGGATATTGATAATCACTATTTAAAGTACTTTTACTAAGTACTTAATTTTTTACTATTTGACTCAAATTATCGACAAGAACAGGAAATTACAATGACGCTTTATGCTCTACAGTTCTGTTATATGTACATTGTACGTACTATACACATAGGTATTTTATCTCTGCCATAGCACACCCAGTTAACACGCCTACGTTGAGTGCTTTACGGGGTATAAAAAATGATTCAATTATTTTTCAGACGATTTAATTAACAAAAATGTTTTTGCATGTTTTTGGCCATTAAACAAATGTACGGTACTTATTCAATCATGTCGCTCCCTATTAAAATTGTAGTAATATAAGAGCAAAACTAAGTACTTACATAGTTTTCATTAAGTTCTTTCTACTCTACTTCACGTTTAACAGTTTAATAAACTACTGGATAAAGATATTTGATTATGTAAATCGTAGATTTATTATAATAATGGCAATCAGTAATGTCTAACGGAAGACTTGATTCTAGACTCGAAAGCAAACATGAAAATTTATTTATTTTGCCATTTTATGATGAACTTTCGTTGCTTCATACTCTTTACCCCTACTCTATGACGAAGATTGAGACTAAGTAAATAAATTGTACTCAGCCAGGACTCTCCCAGAAATCTAGACGAATGTGACGGTAGGTCACAATTTATAGTAAGTAGGCTTATTTTTACCTAGAGGCTTGAGTATTTTTCCAAAATCTACCTGTTATATAATAACGATAATTATCATTGAAAAAAAAAAGATTTCCTTCCCGTGATTTCACACAGTCATGATTTAATACCTAATTTTCCACCAGAAAATTGCCGTGAAATTCAGTCCTACAGGAAAATTCATTAGGCAGCGGGTGAAATCGCGTGGCGGAGAGTTAATATTGAATAAATTAAGAAATAAGCAATTTAAACTAACAAACTAGCCACGAATCAAATCGAAACGAAGGCTAGAAATAGCAGACGTTGAAGCCACGACTTCCTATTAGGTTAGCCTCAATCCAGGAATAGCTTGATTAAGTCAAGCACGGATTCGAAAACTGTTGGTTACGTAAACGGCTGTCCACACGTTGTATTCTAGACGAAGTGGCTTTTACCTTTAGGTAATAATAAAAACATTATTAACTATTTACGTACAGTGCAGCAGTTAGTAAGTCCTACTAGATAATACGTATAAGTAATTACGGCCTTCTTCAGTACCTATTTATGCTGAGTTAAATATTATTTATCATATCACCAATCACTACACCACAAATGCTATGTAATGTATGAATGAACAATATTTAAAACAAAAATTAAAAAATTATTTTATACAGATTATACTTACATACTTTAAATTGGAACGTTGTTATTCTTTAAAAAATTAAATCTATGAATAAAGTACTCCAAAGTTAATTCAAAAAGTTATAATAGGCTTATTTTTTATGTTTGCGATCTGTGGGTGGTATTGTTCCCATTTAGGCAACTTTCTTTTGTTATTTTTTGCTTTGTTATGTCTAAAATTTTAGACATTTTTTCCCTAATCAGTTGTTTTGATACAGTTGCTTTTAGACAAAAATAATTTAACACAATACAGATCCTTTTGTTTTTTTCCTATTGATTAGGAATAGGACAAATTAAGGATTGTATGATTTTTTTTTTCGTGGCCAATGATATGGCCTAAGCTTTGATGAGTCAATGACAAAGTAATACGATATTTGACAGAACCGACCATATACATACCAGTCCGAATATTGGATACTATCATTGAGTCAAATCAAAGCTATTGGACTCTTTATTTACGAAATTAAAAGAAAATACTACTTTCACACAGTCTTTTCTTTGGTCGTCCTCTCCAAACAATTTCAACTTAGGTATATAAAATTTTATATTAAAAGAACGCAATAGTCATTTAAAAATGACAATTAGGTAAATAAATACGTACAATAAAAAAATGCGACCCTTATAGTTAAGGAGACCTAATTCCGATATAATTAATTTGCTAATCCGCGCCAAATTGCTGTACGCGCCAATCATACGTAAAATTGGACAATCGCATTTTGCCTCCATAGCCTAGAGGGATACATACAATCCCGAAGTTGGAGTTCGATTTCCAGGATTCATCGGGTCCTTGTTAGGATCGAGGATCCACTCGCTAAGAAGAAGAAGTTCGATTTTCGGAACCTTAACAAATATTATACTTTCTACTTACATTCTACTTTTCGATCCCGCGGTTTCACTTATTAATTTTTTTTTTTTGTTAGCCTGGGATGTCCCACTGCAGGGCAAAGGCCTCCCCTTTCTCCTTCCACATTTCGCAATCTTGAGCCATGTACCCAGTCCTTGTCAAAGGCATCTAGGTCGTCGCGCCACCGTTTTCTTGGTCTTCCCCTTCCTCGCCGGCTATCGACGGGAACCCACTCTGTTGCTAACCTGGCCCATCTATCTGGGTGTTACACTTATTAATAAATAAAAAAAAATGTTATATCGAGCGCTCTAGTGGGGAGAGGGAGAGTTTTTTGTATCGTTTTATTTCGTATATTCGTCGAAAAACACCTATCCGACTCTTTATCTGGGGGTTGAACAGTCGACCCTTGATTACCTATTGCAAAATTTGATATTTATTAGTTTCCGAGTTTGTCTGTGACAAAATACTAGGTAACCAAACATTTTTTTTTGTTCAAGTAGGTACAGTGCAGATGAAACGGACGACACGACGATGTTGCTACTTTTTAATTTCTACTCTTTTAGACGCACTGTATTTCATATTTTGAACATACTTATTTTTGACACTAAAATCTCTCTGACAACAAATTGATGTCATCAATTCGGGTGAAATATAAATAATAATAACGTTGACTCCACTCAAACATTCTCTCATTCTTTATTTTCCATTTCTTTTAGACAAGATTTTCCCTCTGACGTTTTCAAGCAGACTTCATCTTGAGAATGTAGTTAAGTAGGCACGCTAAGTACTAGCTCTTATATCGCATGCTGTGCGCTACTTTACAAGTCTGAAGTAATTTAATACGTTTTACCTTGATATCAAGAGGGAGCTTAAACATGATTAAGACCCAGATGAAGTAACACCTAATAAGATTGAGATAGACTCATACAGGTTGAAAAATTAAATAACTCAAACCACTTTGATGGTGGTTGTAGTTTTAATGTTTTTTTTTCAGGCAAGAGCTGAAGTTTTAGAGTTTCATTATGACATTTTCTCCTTAGACATATTATGTGCCCGTCGGGTCATTGACCCCCTGCCCACGCGACAAGAAAGTTAACAACAACCTTTTGATAATGGGGTACCTACGTAAAACAAACAACCCATCCATTTCTAAAAAATAATTTCGAGAAAACGAAACTTTTGAGTATATTGTACCTACAAAAATAAAAAGATTAAGACCAGATATTTATAAGCCTTTAACTATGTAGGTGGGAATTGTGTTTATTAATTGAAAAAGCTCTACAACAATAATACCTGACCGTGGTGCGTATTTATTCCAAATTCTCGTTAAACAGTTAGATTTTCTATGCTCCATAAATATAGTTACTTATCACCATGGTTATTACCCCATATTTCAAAGGTTTTAAAAAATGCCTTTATAGGTTGTATCGGAAATAAACTCATGAATCAAACTCCACAAAGTTTGAACTTGTAAAGTTTGTTCGAGGCAGTTCATTAATTAATTTAAATTTTCGTACCTACTCAAGTATAAAATTTCTGCCTTTGAAGTTAAGTTAACAAAGATCTCAAACATAACAATCTGCCTGTCAATTAAAGTATCACTTCCGTAGGTCAGCTGGAAGAAATTTCTTAGTAGAAATAAGCTGTACCTGTCGTGTCGTTTCTCATTGTGTATTGTATTTCTCATGTTACTTGTGTACAATAAACAATAAACAAATAAATAAATAAAATAACAGAAACAGAAAGAATAATTTACATTTACTACGAACGATGGCGCAAAAAACCTTAGATGTGAATATCTACGTCGCACCACGACGTCGTGACGGGGCGGACCGTAGTTGAAGTTAACCGTAGTTATTCTCGAAAACCTTGCCGCAACATGCCCAGTCACGACGTCATAACGTGATTTTTTACGTTCCAATTCCAAGACGTGAATTGAATATCCACGTCACGACGACGTAGCGTTTAACGTTGACGTAATGTTAGGCGTCATGACGTGTTTTATGTGTGGCCGCCCTTACCTAAGTTTACGAAAATAGTGTGCGCTTTATAACAACCAGTAGGTAGAGTATATGTTTGAGAATTCGATGTATCAGGTAATTAACACTACCAGTTTCATAATAAACGTATTTAATCACCCAAAGAGTGATAAATGAGATACCTACTTCTGTACCTATACTAAATAGATTTATTAGATATTTATTTATTTAAACATACATACATATTAGATATGCACACGTATAATATGGAAAATATTATGCATACTTTACCAAATTATCTGAATAGTAAGAAGAATAATAAAAAGAGAAAAAGAATAATCTATTTGTTAACTATATTGAATTATATACTAACTAAATAACGTATTAACTTCAAAGATTTATGCTATAGATACCTAATTTATTTAGTATCGAAATCACCATCCATGTACCATTAAACCAGCCTACTAACGCCATCTACATTACAACGTATATACTGTAACGTTGTCCTCCTGAAGGAGGAGGTTCAGAGGGCCTTTCTAACATACAACTTAGATAAAAGGTTCACCTTTCCATTGCGATAGCTTACTCCTATATGGCGCAATCTTGTACTATCCTCATTCACTAGATGTCACTTTTAAAAAGTTCGTATCTGTTGTATCTCAAAAAATTATGGCTTTAAATAGCGTCACTTTCTTAACTTAAGAAACAGATAAGTTGATGAGAATGTAAAAAAAATTATCGAGAAGTGGATGAGAATGTAAAAAATACATCAATTAAAATAGGCAAACTATACCACAAAGAAATAACTTTATAAATAGATACTACAAGTAAATAATACTTTCTACAAAACATTTTTAAAACTTGCGAACAAGAGTTTACAAAACGCAATGATTACAGTATTCTAACAAATTATTGCAATCGGAACGAACCGCTTAATCGAATCACGGCTTACAAAAAGGTTCCAATTCGGCTCGTAAAAATTGTATTTACGGTAGATTAATCCCCGATTGGGGTCCAATTTTAGACGCGCAAAGACTAAATAATGAGCCTTTAGTTCACGACTGAACAGGTTTTAATTGAGAACAGGAAGATCTATAGACAAACACGAGCGCGTTCATTTCGAATCGGATTCAAAGTAATTAACGACAGGATATTCCGAAATGGAAAATTAGGAAGGACCCATTTATGACGATGATCTCTCTGAAGCAGCCAATTTGAAGCAATTATGAACTACTTAGAAGCTTGCCTATTCTTAAAATATAAATGATTTTTTTAATCAAGCTAATCATTTCCTTGAAACATGCTTAAAAAATTCTAGATTAATTGCTATATTATATAGGTATAACTATTATTTACAACACAATGTGTGTCCAAAGTGACGTACTTGTGACATACAAAAATCTCGCATGTAACAATTTGTAGAAAACTTGGCCTATACAGTGCCTGTTTTATTTAGCCAGAAACTAAAACTATTTAAAACTAAGTTCTAAGTAACTGCTCCTTTTAATTAGGTAAAGACTTTCAAGTAGGTAATTCCAGTTCTCGATAGAAACACATTTTATTCGAGACTTATTATATCGTTAAGTAAAAGGAAAGCGTAGTAAAGTCTAGTCCACTTTAATTAACTTGCAGATCAAATAAGGGCAAGTTGCCTCAATTAATTAGCAGCATTGTGGCGGAACTTTTGCTGTTAAAAGTTACCTAATTATGTAAATGTTTATTTGCTTATCTTTTAATGATCGGATTGCGTGTTTGTTGACTGGACTATAAAGCTACAAGGTGTTAATTGCACGTGTTCTTATAAATACAGAATTCTAAGATCTAATTCGTTTGCGGGGTAACTCAGCTTGTGAGACTTGAATATTGTCTTTTACAGATTCTTACATCTGTTCCCTGAGTATTTGTTTAATTTTATTGATTCAAATGTTTGCGTACATACAATACATACAATATTATACTTTTGCTTGGTAATGTCTTTAATTATGTTTGCAAACTTTAGCAAACAATATTTGATTTATTATATAACTTTCCAATACAAAATTTCAAGTAAAAGTTTTCTAGAGAAGATTGAAAACTGACTAATTATATTCAGACTTAACGCCAGTTTGGTTCCTAAAAAGCTGTACCTGTTATGTCGTTATTCCTTATGTATTGTCTTTTTCATGTTACTTGTGTACAATAAACTATAAATAATAAGATCTTTGTATTTTGATTAAGTTTGTACTTTATATAAGATTTTGATATTTTCGAACATTGTGAAATTCAAGGAATATTGCACTATTTGAACCGGAAAATGTTGTTTGGCCCAGTTGCGTTTGACTGTCTGTAATTTTCAGCTAAAATCCAAGGTTCAATTCCCTGTAACACAATGCATTAATATGTTAATGCTTTCAGCCCCATTAAGGTGAGTTCACGCCGCAGCGTGTCTTCGTTAATTTCCTTTCACAAACAATGTGCGTCCTAAAAACCTGGGATATATATGTGTGACAATTAATTTCAGTGAGTGCCCGACGCGGAAGTACTGGGCAATGTCATCATGTCGTATGTAAAGCCAGATTGAATACAAAATCCGGTTTACGGTTTTTGTTTGTCAAAATACGCTGGTTTTAAGGTTTAACACAAAACCGCCCAAAATCGTGTCAGGAAATTTCGAATTGGTTGAAAGGCACTGTCAAATATTAATTTAACTTTAAAAATAATAATTTGTTGACAACTAGATTAGATTGAACAAAACATATAGAACAAAAAATTGAATGTACAAATTATTCATTTTGAAGCTAAAAGCATTAAAAGAGAATCCATTTGGATTAAAAAGAAATCTGTTAATTTCGAAGTTAGAAGTTTTAATACAGAAACCATTAGAATTAAGGTTCTTCTAAGATCACTAAATTATTGCTGATAAAATTATTTCATTTTTAAAAACGTAGAACGGCAATCAACTCTTTTCAGGCTAGTAAGCCAAAAATACTTTTCAAAAAAACACTGCAAATACACTATTCCATCCCAATTTGAGGTTCAACGATATTTTAAAACTAAAATTAACCATACAGGCACAGAAGAGCGGCTTCAATAAGAGCACAGCAAACATTTAAGCGTTCTTTTTTGGCCAGCGCTCGAAATATTTCGAAATAGCCGCGGGAAATGGAAAAGCACTTAACTCGTGCAAAAGCGAGTATTCCCACAAAAAAATATACTTACCAAAGCTTCCATGAAACAAGTAACTTAAGAGTTAGCAATGCATGCTAAACTGAGTGGGACAAAATATACTTATTTTCAGTTGAATAAATGAGATAGTTGCAAACATAGGTTACAAATTACCCTCAAAATGGACATGGTGAAAACAGGACTTAACCTACCGCTACTTGTTCTATTTTTTTTTTTAGGACATGAACCTTTTATCTCAAAGGATGTGGAAGGATCATCGGGTGGGTTGGACTGAAAGCAGAAGAAAATGTTGTCAACAAGCCTAATCGACTCTAAACCCACACGAAAAAGAAAGAACAAGCGGTCACTAATCTCACTAGAGATTTGTTGTTTTGGAAGGGCCAGGCCATACCTATAGAATAGGTGAGACGCTTTGACTGTGATGTGATATTATCTACTTATGTATGTATGTATGTAGCAAGGAGGATGTATACGTAATACATACCGTAAATTACATTTTACTTGACTCCGTAGATTCGTAAAATAATTTTTATTATCAATCTAATAAGAAAAGGTAAGGCTCGCATTCAATTCAAAAACCCTAGCGATCCCAACAGGTAACCCAAGAAATTCGAAACTAATTTCAAACTTCGCTTTCACTTCGCAACAATCTATACAGAAATTTATTTCGGATCCAAATCATGATATCTTGGAAGTTTCACATTCAATCAGAATCTTTTGTAATGCCTATTTGAATAATCTTTATCATTTTGAAGAATCTAGTTTACTTTTTTCATCAAAACTAAAAATATCATCGATTGATAATATTATGCTGCTCTAAGATTTAAAATTCAGAAAAAACCTCCCATTATTTATTATACTACAAGGAAGGAGGTTTTATTTTGAGCTACTCAATACTTACACTAATCTGCAAACCAAAGAGTTTCTAATCGACGAGACAATACGTGCAACTGGCCATAATTTCACGAAAAAATCAAAATATTTTACGTTAGCCATTTAGTCTCTAAAAAAATATATTTTTGCTTTTAATTTTACCAAAAGGCATTTTTGAACGTTTTGACGATCTTAGGCCAGTGTTAATTTTTCTTTCCAGATTAAGTTAAGAAAGAGGAAATTTTCTTCGAATTCTAATACTGTTCGAGATTAATTGAAAGGCTAACTTTTTGGAACAGAAAAGTACCTACTCCGATTAAAAACTTCGATCAGCACTTTTAGATAAAATTATTGTTTTGTTCTTTGTTAGGTACATAAATACTTAGTTATACAAATTTTGGAATACATCATTCTATAAAAAATCTACTTGGACACGTAAAATTCGTAATTTTATTTTGTAACTTTTTCCATTATTGAGAAAATGCTTAGACTATTTGCAATAGCTACCTACAAAAAAATAAACGGGGTTTATTATACGATCAAAAATTTATTTCAGTAATATTTTATACAGCCAGACGTGATCAGTGAACCCTTATTATAATTTACGATCTATATTTGTCCCGCCTTATTGATGTTTGTGTATTTAATATTCACAAAAAGTAATTAGAACTTCAGCATTTGGTTTTGTATTTGTATTAAGCAGGGAGGGTAGCTCTACTGCCATTTTTGATCCGGGTGTATATTTTTTTCGCCTTCTCGCAACGGCTGGATGTAGATTTTGCATATGACAGTCCAAATAAAAATGCTACTTATCACTTATAAATGTCAAATGTGGTCTATTAGATGCTATTAAGTGTATTTTTGCTATACATCAATTTGATTTGACTTCACTCCACTTTCGCCCGTGTTTCCTAGTCGTTTTTTTTACTGTAAGTAAAAACTTTCAATATACATCTGAAATAATATATAAGTAATACAAATAACTACGATCAACTTTAACAAATAAGTATGTAGTGTTTTATTATTATTTCTGAATTTCGAACAAATAATAATATATTTTTACACAAAATATTATTTCTTTTATCTCAAAGTACAAAACAGTTTACCTGGAAAACCTTTAAATTCTGTTCCGTTGAATCTCTGTTTTCGATAGCTTTCATCTTTTTACAAGGCATATTTTCTTTGGTTGGCATTATTTACCCTCTTCTGTTAACAACCACCAGTGGGTTTAATATTTGGATTATTTTAGGTCAAGTAACATTTTTATCCGAACGGAGACGTCTGAAGAGATAAAGGGGTGGGCTTTTCCCCTGCAGTGAGACGACTTACTTAACTTGAGGCTTAATAGCCTAAATTAAATTAAAATAAAACATATAATCTAAAACGCGAATATTTTAAGTCGTGCGTCCATATTTTCGTGATCAGATCGGTAATTATATACCTAATATCATTACAACTGGGTAACATTGTAAACAAGAATCTCAAAGCAATAATCATAAAATTCGATTATAACGACCCAAGAACTCTCTAGTTTGCAAAACCAACTAATTTAGTTTAGAGAATGTTTTCTGTGGCAAAACTAACACCATTATCTTGTACTCGTACAACATTATGAATCTTGACAATAACAATCCCAAAGAGGCTAGCAATATAAATTTCACTAAAGAGAACACCAAGAGCTACTTCTTGCCTATAACTGCATTAATGTATTATCTTAACCATAATGTATGAAGCCCAGGTTACAGAAGCTAAGTCGGCCAAAGTGGCTTTCTGTTTAATTATGCTATTATAATTAATATCTAATATCAGATGATGGTACAATGTGTGTATTTATAGAATACACCCGCAGGTACAGCAGGTTAGTTTGGTGGCAATAATCCACTTTGGGTGTGTTTGATTAACCTAAGTTAATATTATAACTTTGTAGTTTCTGAGCACACCTCAACGGCGGACTGAATAACTTTAGGTTGGTAAGTCCTGCTTAGATTCAATAAGTGTGTGAGCAATGTTAAACTATCTATTATTGTCTTTAGAGGGAATACAAGTTTTTTTTACTAGCAAAAGCTTTAGTTTGCAAATCAATCTTTAGTAACAATACATCGAATGTATTGTCACTTTTGTTCTTTATAAAATAGGTATAAATAAATGTTCCTGATGTATGAGTTTGCATGACAAAGTTTTAATTTTAATTCAATCGAAAGTGTCGACTACTGAAGATATAATTTTATTATATTTCCTGAAAATTGCCTTGAAACCTATTCAATTCACATTTAATTATAATACTCTTACAAAATTTGCTTCGAAGGGATTATTATGATCACAATGAAACAATCTTATTCCACAGGCGGCTTATGAAGTGTCTTTACAAATTTTCTTAATTGAAAGTTATCAATTTTCATCAATCAGTAAATTAATAATTGTTTTCAAAGTCTGATACAACAGAACCTCATTTCATTTGTTCAACAACACGCGCCTAGTAAATGAGAATCTAGCTAAGCAATAAAAGTATCTAGCTGAATTTTGACTTCAATAGATACGTTAGTTGATTCCTAGAATATGTTTCAAATGGAAGCACAAAGGTAAATAACGAACCTTGTATGTAGGACTACATAGTTAGGAATATCTTACGAACTTGAAATAAAATGCGTTAGAAGTGTCTATGTAGGCATTAAAAATTATATATTTTTTAACCAAACAGTGACTTGGCAAACAAGTAGGTATATTATATAATGGCCCATCGGCTTGATGGTATGGAGGCTAATGTCTAAATATTTTTATTTATTTTATTTTATGTCTGGTTTTGGTTGTACGAGTATATCACTAATACATTACGTGGTTTAAAGGAAACTAGTGCCTTTTTTACACCCTGTATAACTTAGAGTAAGAGACCAACTTGAAACTAGTGTAACATCAGAGGGCGTTGCTTAGTACTGTAAGATCAAAGATGGATTTTCTCATTTTCTCATTACTCTAAGCCTATCAGTGATTTTGCTGGCTCTTGCGCACTTTAGACCGGAACAAGAAAATCCTAACAACTTTTATGTTTGGAGGAAAAATTAGGCGTTATGCAGTTCTCTAGAAGAATTTTTTCTCTATTTTCTTTTTGAGATCGCATATAAGAGACGTTAGAGGTTGAAAATTATGCATTTTAGACGATTCTCTAATTCTGTCAATAAGGCACCTATCACAACCGTTTATAAAAATTAAGACAAAAAAAAATAGGTTCTAAACCTAAGGACATATCACACACAACCGACATATGAAATGGACGAACAAAGACATGCCCGAGGGTTTGATAAAGAAGGGTCGGTCGTAAAATCAAATATACCCAAATCAGACGCCCCATTTACTCTACTTTGCGATCCAAAAGTTGGTTTCGAAGTAACCCTTCATACCTAACTATCAAGGTAATCTAAAGGATATGTAGGTAAAAAGTTTTTTACGATAAGTAAAATTCATAAAGATCTATCAAAATACGATTGCACTTTCATTTATAATTAGACCTATAGGTAACAGCAAACATTTTCAAATGGATCAGCGGTTCTGTTAATTTCTCATACGTTCCCAATGAAAAATACTCGCTTCAGATCGCTGACTTAATTTTCTTACAATAAAATAATAATGCGTTTATTTTATTAATTAATTTAAGTATAACATTTACTAATAAACAAACACAGCAATTAACATACTGAACTCAACAAAAACCCACATAATTTTGCTATTTATTTTTTTAATTCTTATTTAACAAACTAACAACCTATGCATTTTCCTATTATTTCTGTTAGCTTGTACTTATGCGATAAGTAAAGCGGTTAGTAATTTTTCATCCAAATGGCAAAACTTTTACTTTCATAGGGCTTTGCGAAAAAGCAGGAATCGTTCTATTGTACCGAGTAGACAATAGAAACTTTTAGTAATTAGCCATGGGCTAGCCAACTTTGAGCGTTCTCTAATCTAAAGTTATTTGTATAGAAACTTGGTCGTGAGTAATTCAGTCATATCATAATCATAATGCGTCCATCCTGGACTGGAAGCGGTAGAAAAACTTAGAATGACACAACATTTTCAGCTTTTCTCTTTATCTCCCTGAGTAAAATCGAAAATGCCGTGTTTTCGAACAATACTGTAACAATAATATTTTATGATTATGACAAAAGCTGCAGTGTACACGAAGAACCTCATTGGCAGGCAATACTTGAAAGTATAATACCCTGTTATTGTGTGCGATCTAGTGGTTCGTGTCTTGGGAACATAAATCGGAGATCGAAAGTTCAATACTCACGGAGGACATTGACTCTTTGAATGTTACTTCAGAAAAGTTGTTTTTTCATTAAAGGTACTTATATTTTTTTTATAACACAGAGGTAGGTACTCGTAAAAGAGGTACCTAGCTTTATTCAACTTTTTATTATAATTAGTAGAGAGATGATAGTTGTTCGACACAATCTTTAAATTTTTATTGGTTTTAATTTCTATTATTTTAAACAAAAAAATTATGTTAAATCTACAAAAATAACTGAAAGTAAAATAATAAATTTTAATTTACAGAAAGGCAAGCATTGGTTGATGGTAAATGGCTATCAAACTGTAACACTAGAGAAATCAATATTTAAGTTTTCAATACTAGTTTGTACCTTATACGAGAAGAATAATAATAGTGGCACTAGTGTTTTATTATGCCGCAAGAGATCTATTAAAATACATTGACGACAACATTTAAAGTGGCCATCTGGAGATGGCGCTGTCCATGTCCATTCCCGGAGCCATTTATACTCTCAAACTGGACACAACATCCCCAACGTAAAAGCTTTTAAGATCAAACAAAATATAGGTTCCTACTTATTGTGACCATTTTCTGCAGACAGACTCTTACAAAATAAAGTGCAGGACTAGTATGTGTTTACCAGAAATCAGGATTCTTTAATTCCGTGTATACCTACTTTCCTCAAGTACCTAGGTTAGGTAGGTACCTAATATCGAAATTCAAACTTGTTTTACTTTACCTGGAATTTAAAAAATAAGAGCTTGACAATAAATTGTCAAAAAAATTTAACACATGTTTGCAAAACGGTATGAAACGGTAGTTGATTAATTACTCAGTGATGTTTGCATTTTCTACGATTTATTTACTTTTATATTTGTAACAATTTTATCTTTTACAAATACTAAACACAGAAAAAATGTCAAAACTTTTCAAGAGTTTATCACTATTGGATGATGATCCGTCGACGAAGATTTGGAGGTATTTCTACAGTGAACGAAATGATCCATCAGCACCTAGAAGTAGTCCACTATCACTCTCTCGTGGCCAGCAATGTCCTGAAAGGAGCTTTGAAAACAAATCTACAGAAACTGTTATTGTAAGAGAACAATTCATTCAAACGCAGAGTAAACAACGAAAAACAGAACTAGCACGGTCGAAGCGGTCGAAACTGTCCCAAGTTGGGAGTAGTTTTAAAAATATCCGCAATATCGGCACTCAATGCTCTACATCGGCGATCAAAAAGAGAGAAAGCAAGTCCACAAGTGTTGAAACTGATAAAGTACATCATAAAATGGATTGCTGTATTGGTGATATAAACATCAAAACCAAAGACAATTCGACTAACACGGATTATTCTAAATTATGCGAACATCATCGCCAAGTGCTCAAATTACTCTCGGAATGGGGGACGAAGGAAAAAGAACACCAACCTAAAGTATTCGATATGGTAAAGTCCACCTTCATTGACTTGTTCAAAGTCTTTGATGTGAAGAAAATAACGATTCCTGCTAGACCACAAGTGCAAGGTATGAAGTTGTATAAATGTTCTAGCGCCGTAAATTATCATAAGTATAATGCTCCTAGAAAAACATTAAAAAACACGAACAAAAGTGTAAAGAAGGAAGCCACAGTTATTGACCTGGACAACAAAGCGGAGCAGAAAAACAAAAGTGACCATACAATCATTAAAACTTATGAGTGAACATCCACAGTCTTTCCATAACATCTGAGGAGGTACTTTCATTACTCGTTATTAATTATAATTTTCATATAATCTGGAGGCACAGAAGTGCCCTAGACAAGTCGAGAGCGAAGCAAGCACGGCCAAACCATTTTTTATTATATTTATTTATGCCAGATTCTTGTAATTACTTAATATAAAACGCATTTTTACATGTTTTATATATATTATAGTAAATTGGAACCCCAAACAACTTTCATTATTATTGACAATAAATTGATTTGTTTGCATATTGTAAATCTTTAGTGTTTGTAAATCTTTAGTATTTACCATGGGGCTCTGAGCGATTGCTCCTGGCCTATAACTAAAAGCAGGTTTTAGAATAACCCAAATATTGTCACGTCTAATAATAATAAAAATAATAAATTTATCTGATAATGTTAATGTTGCGGTTCGCTTTTTAGGTAACTACTTAAGAGTAGGATAATCTGTAGGTAATTGAAACAGTATACGAACCATTCTAAGATATAATATAAGAAAATTATCCCGAATACGGATACTCTATGAGTCTACTACTAAATTTTTCGGTTCCTGTTTGTAGATTTATTACTTTTAAAAAGCTCGTATTATCAAACAATGATTCTGAATACAATGCACGTCAAATACCGGGAATACAGTAATTTCGGATGCCACAAATTCGAGGAACTACTTAGTTGTTTTGGTTACGAAAATTTGTGTTTGGTTTGTGTAACGAAAATTAGTGGTGAATTTTGACCGCATATTGCAATTCTGTACTACTGATATGAGCAGAAATGATTTAGCAGTAAGTGCAGATTTTCTCAGGTTAGCTGAGATTTATAATTTCTTAGATGAGTGATACAATACCTAAGTCAGCTATTGCCACGGGTATTTACTGTCCCTTCAGGCACTTAAGGTCCAACAACAGATTCTATTACCGGAATGTCCACTATTAGGTATTAACTTGCTTCTTAAACGACACAAGAATGTAACAAGAGTTCCCAGTCACAAATATTCGCTCTGGATTTCCAGCTGGGAACTTATCCGTAGCTGGCTTTCAGCTGGAGGAATGGAATTACTTGAAACTTGCAGCGAATGAAAGACAATGTGGCAGTTGCTGTTGCGTGACTAACCGTTGTGAGACTCAGAGTGAGACCGTGGCAAATTGAAGCACTTGTTTTTAGATATACAGTTCTGTTTTGATATGCCATTAAATATTTCTTTTGATGAAGTTTAAGCTCCTGAAGTTTTGAAACAGTTTTGACTACGTATGCACTGCACACTGCACAATTGCACTTTGCACATAATATAATCGTTGCAGATTCAATTCGTCTCCATCGTTTACCACCTGGGATTTCGTATCTGAATGCAAACTATCGCCAATCCCCAAGGCACTCGATACACTAAATTCTCTGGTGCTGAGCCCATAGAGTGTCCATTTATAATGGACGTTAAGAACTCTGGCACTCAAATATATTGTGAAGTATTTTCACTCTAAACCGTCGGACGTGTATTTCAGTCTTTTTCTGGGTCACGTCGGGCAGTTTCTGTATGTAGGTAGGCCTACGATCGGGTCACGTTTTATCTGTCGTATTTTACAGAAAACAAAACAACCATCGACTTTATTACTTTATTGTAACTCGCAAAAGATTTTCGAAGTTCAGGTGTTATGATTTTATTGTTGACAGTTGTCCATAATTAAGATTTCTGCACGATACAACAGTTTTAATTACGAGAACAGCTATATTTGGGCTTTATAAACAAACCTTAGGTAAATTAACAGTAGGTTTTAAAATCCAACCAAATACAGAACTGCCTTTTTCAGAACTATACAAATTAAAAACAATGTGATACGATTTTCGCATTTCGAATTAAAGTAGGTAGACTCATACCTAACTAGTATTTCACACCTAACCCAAAGATAGATTTTGAGATTTCCCTACGGGGTCGAGATATTTATTTTTCTATTGGAAAAAGTAGGCTTTCTCTCTGGACTATATTTATTACGTCGATCTGTATTGATTCTATTGTTTTTAATCGACTTTGAAAAAGTAACGTAGTGCTGTTAGAATTGAATTGTGTTAATGTTATATTATTGTAGTGTTATTGGTTCATATTTCTATTCTACTAAAGAATCCTAAAAACAATAATAACCACTCAACGAAAATGTTATTAAATAACACCCACTCGATCACACAATCTAATTTAACTAATAACATACTATAACTATTCAGCGTTGTTTAAACTGTAATAACGATTTTCATGGAAATTGGTGACAGCCATTGTAGAATAACTATAACATTCATTAGTCAAATTGTTATAATGAACATAACAGTAGTGTCCTGTGGTTTTGCCTACGTGAATCGGGTGCACTTTCATTTTATAAATGGAATTTGAAATCTGCTTTTGGGCTTTCATGAGTTGTTAAAGTTAATCAGTGTACTTTACTCCCTAAACCCTTCTGAAAATACATACAACTATCAGACAATGATTTTTATAGTCGTACTTTTACTAGCGTAAGCTAATATTTACTATTCTTTGTCTTTATACCTATATTCCTATACCACAGGTTACTTATGAGCGCGGCGGGCACCCACCTATATACTATACTATATGCTTAAATACCAATCCACAAAGTTTTTTGTAGCTAGTAAGTGTTTTAAATCAAAAGTATCAGAACGTTAGAGCCCATCACCATTATTTTCTAGCATATAATCGTTTAGGTAATACCTCCATGGTAATACTAATAGCACAGTTGCGGAATGTGTTGTGTAGGCGAAACGTTTTCACGAAATTGAAATAAATTAAAAGTTGTTGATGGAAGAATTGTTTCATGACACATCTTCCACGCCCATCCATCACGCGTAATCCTAACTTTGTTGGTGAAAAGTGTCGAGTCACAATGTGGAGGTGTCTGACGACTGACGTTGACGAATATCAAACAGTTATACCTATATAGGTACCTATTTGCAAAAGGAAAATATTTTAGCAGCTGTTGCCACTGAGCCTGATTTGTCTTCTAAATCTACATAGCTCCACTTATCATGTCTTTATCCTTTACCAACGGCTTGCACATTTTCGCCATGGTGGTCAAGTCTAATAAATTGCAACTGGATTTTACATATTGTACACCTGTATCATGACCTGTATTACCCTACCTACTTTCTTACTCCACTATCAATTATTATTATTTTTTTTATTTTTTTTATTTTATTTGGGAAGCTTACAGCCTATTTTACAATATGACTTAAATAATAAGTATGTATATGCCAATTACAAGCTACCACAATTAGACAGAAAACATTTAACACTCCAAATAACAGTGAACAATATTAAAGAAATATAAAGTAACTTAATTAAATTTTAATCTTAATTAGTTTTAGTGACTAAATTTGGTTCTTTGCTTAAAAGATTTTTTAATTTATAAGTACTGCAGCAAAACAGATCGAAACGATCGTCGCTATTTAATTTGTTTGCCAATTTTAGTGCTCTGGGTAAGAAGCTATTATTTCTATAATTAGTACTGCTGCTATAATTATGTCTCAAAATGATAATATACCTAAACAAATTTCTTTATGAATGACAGTAACGAGTTCATCGTTATAACATTTATACTTCCTGTATACCTTAGGAAGGTTTATGGAAATAAAAATAAACATAACCCATTTCCACCCCGAGTACCGCCATGGAATGACATGACCCGATTTGTGGGTCTATGGGGGTGAAGTTACGATGTTTACCTCCTGTCTTGTAAGCGATAAACATACCATTAAGCGTTTTATTTCCCATCAAAAGGTTGTTGATTTACGACTTGAATTTATGAATCGCTTTCTTGGATGACTTCCGTTTGTTTACTAACATAAAATCACGCTTATAAAGGGTTTATGAAAAGCGTATTTGCTACTCTGTCAAACATGGATGAGAATTTTCATGGATAGATATAGGCAAGTGAGAGCTTGTCGGTCGGTCACTGAGGCCCGTATTTATAAAGCGATCTCAAGAGTGAGAGCAATATTAAGTATGGATTTGACAGGTTGTTTTGTACTGAAGTGACATTTCTGATACGAACTCAAACTTGCTGTCACTCTTGAGAGCTGATTATAAATACGGGCCTGAAACTCTCGATACTTTTTCCTGGTATATATCTAGTAGAAAATGCTCGAGAAGAGAAGTAGCTCGTATACTTATGTGGTTTTATACTAATGAGTACCATTTTAATATAAAGTTTCAATTTTTACATGAAATGATAGATATAGAACGTTACTACATATATCAAATAGCGATAAAACTCCTGCCTGCCTGAAACCTATCATCAAACTACAATTTGAAGGTACTTATTTTTCTTTCGGCTTATAGATTACTCACACTACTTATGTGGGAAACTACACTTAATAGCACTTAACTAAATCTGCTGAAATGTGTGCTACATTTAGTGTGAAAAGAAGGAAGAGTGCTGTCAGAAACAGTTGCACGCCTTTGAGTTAGAAAACAATGCTTTTATCTAAATATTGTTACTAAGTAGCTGTATTTCCTGACTGAAGACACAGTTTTTACAGTAGCCACTTGTTATTATAATTTGTTGTAAGTGTTTTCGTAACATAATATTTGTCTTGTTTAGCCTAGCTTAATTTATAGTAGAGCCCGAAAAAGGTAGAGGTTTCTAAAGTCTAAAATCTAACACTTTCTTGTAAACAATGCGTTTATTTGTCTAAATCGTTTTGGGTAATGGCGCTGCGTTGAGAAAACTCACATTGTGTAAATAAATTCTTGTAGGTTTAGTCCCGACGCGAGATAAAGTCAGTCAACCATAATTCGAATGTAGAGCAGGCATAACAAGCGTGTTGTTGTAGGCAAATGAGAGGTCTCTGCCAAACATTACACTCTTGAATAAATATGGAACTAGTGTAGGCATAAGTAGTTAACTTACACGCATATTAGTTTCAATTCGGGAATGCACGTTTTTAAAATTTGCCCTGTCACCTATAAATTCTGTTTTCCTGAATTGAAACCATTGAATGCTCAAAATAATAAAACTAAAAATCTGTTATCGATTGCTGATAAAATAAAATGTGCTTTTAAATCTGTATTGCTAAAAATCACGGACAATAAGTATTATGCGACCCCGCTTAACATTATTTTCTGTGAGCGGTTTTAAACATATTGCGCATTACGTGACACAAAAGTAAAATCCTTTTAACGTGTTCCGAGTAAAAAGTAAGCTTTTATGTTGCACCATATTTTCATTTTGTTCATAAAAATTTTAAAAACCTAATTGCCCTATTTTCAGCCCTCAGAGACTGATTTGCGCATTCTATTGTGACATTGGATTCACTGCGTTTCACTGAGGCACCAAAATTTTGCCTAAGTGTACTTTAGAACCTCCCTATTTTAGGAGCGTATGTCCAGATGCACCTGGTGGACATTTCGCGCACTAAAAGCTTTTCCATCATCATTCATAATGCGCACAGCAAAGTACAGGAAATCCCACACGGCACGTGTATGCATTTTCGAGCTGATACAACCTAAATCCCGTCATGACAGGAATTTCACAGTAGATCTGTACTACACCTACACATTAATATTTTAACTCTCAACACGAAACAATTTTTATTGGCAAATCTGAATCTGAATTTATAGTTTTTTTCAAAGCTAACACATATTTTTACTTATTTGGTAACTTTTTAAAATACCAAATTGAAAACCAAGAAAAAATTTGGTTCGTTAGTTATAAAATATTTCAAGTTTTCCTAAACATTATTTAAACCCAACCTAGGAGAGAAATCAAAAGAGTTGACGGTAGCATTTTATCATGAATAAGATTTCTCAAGAGATTTTTACAAAGTATGAGCAGCTAATTTGTTACTGTAAGAAAAACTTTTTGACGAAATTAAAATTTTAGACGGAACAAGAATTTTCATAAGAGCCTTTGAGATTCACTCCATCTTCAGGTAAAAGTGCCTGTACATCTCTTCGTATATTCTAAAACCAAATTAAAATACACGTGAACATTACAAAAGAATTTCATTCTGTTCCCTTATTTGTGACCTAATTTATGCTTCTCAAAAATTTTGTATCTACACACAAGCTGGTACACAGATTGCATACAATATTAGATATTATAATAATAATAGGTTGTAGCAGGGAAATAAGTTAAACTAATGACCGAGGGCTTGTAATATTTATGTCTACCCAACCTTTATTCAGTACAGTTAACCATTACCATTGCTACAATGTACAAAAAAAATAAAGCTTTGCGACACAAAAATAATACTTTTGCATAAAATAAATCGGGCGTAAAAAAATTTGAATATAAATTGAAATCGGACAATTCTTCAAATATTTGAATATATCTTTAACTTTTATGTAAATGGCTTGTTTGTTATTAAAAAGCATTTCAAAAGTAATTACATATTAGTACGTAAATACATGACACACAAATAGTACCTATCGTATGTAAGTTTGGTAACAACGAAAATAATATCCACTCGTCGAAGAAACAGCGAAACGTGTTCACTCTGTTATGAAACTTTACTAATTGAATGAGTCAGTCCTAGCCGTCCTTACATATGAGTGTCCGTCCGTCCCTTCAGAGTGTGCTACTTACTTCCCACTTTGTCATGCTGCCCACAGAAACCTCAAGTTGCTTGAAGAGGCTCCATAGAAATATCGCTGAAAGGGTACTTCTTTTTTTTGGATGGTTATTTAGAGTACGAGTAGTCACAACCTCGGAACTCGTTTTGTGTCGTGCGCATTCGACTGCTCCATGTAATGTTTTCTGAAATGGAACATTTTGTACCGTTGTCAAAGCTATCAAATAAAATAACTATTTATTTGAGGATTTAAATTAAATGCAATGCACAGGGTTATAGGTACATTAATAAAGAGGCATATCTCTAGAGCATATTCTATGTGGAAAAGCGCTTAGTTCCAAGAACGTCGCGCCAATAAAGTGTCCTACATTCAACTTCTAAAGCTAAAGCTAAACGATATCATTTCCATCGAAGTAAGTTCTACCTCTGAGAGATAAGCGCGCTACTAATAAATCTTACTTATACCTCCTTACCCGCCTCTCATACAACATGGACAAGCAAGACAGAGTCAAGATCACTGTCTGTAACGAGGCACGTATTTTAGTTTTTTTTTTTGTGAGGCGTTCAATAATTTTATACTTACTTCATTTTCACGTTTCATGAACAAAGCTATCTGTGAATTGAATTTTAGTATACACAATCAAGGAGCTTTTTTGGCTACAGCGTATTGATCCGAAATAGGTGACTTAATCAGGCGAGTTCCTTAGGATAAAACAACTGCTACGTCAAAATGAGACTGCCATTTTTGCAATGTAGCATATTTAACGGAATGAAACTTGACTCCACAGTAATACCTTGGATCACGCCATAGAAGCCAGTATTGAATGCTTTCTATTGGAAACGTATAGCTGGAATCTAGAATAAAATTCTTTTATAAAAGAAGATGATTCCGCAAAACAGTGAATGAAATCGAAAACGAAAATCCAGGGGATTTACTTCTATTGTTAAATCAGCTCATTTCCATGAAAAAGTTCTGTCGAATTTGTTTTCCCTTGTGAATGTTTCAATCATGAATCATTTGAGTTAAAGTAAGTATTTTATCTACTCAAAAGGATTCTCAAACTTAACGTCTCCCTTTAACAAACAATAGTACTTTGGCTGTTTTGCTAATTTTCGAATATAGGAATCAGACGAAGTAGGTAGTAATTAGGGTATATTTCCAAGTTTACAGTCCTAGATATCTAAATTCAATAAAAAAAGCTGTTCACTTTTGCTTTAAATTAGAACGTAGTTCCAAAAATCGATCATACTAATTGGCTGCGATTCTTTTTCGTTTTACATTCGTTCATTCGTACAAAGAAATAGCTTCCCTCTCAATTATCATACAGTTCATTCCGAATTGAATTTCGAGGATTCTTTTCCAGTTTGAGTATGCAACATGCAAGTCGATCGTACAGTACTTACGAGTACGACAAGGCTTTTAGTGAATGTGGCTAAGGCTCGTATTTATAAAGCGATCTCAAGATTGAGAGCAATATTGAGTGCGGATTTGACAGATCATTTTGTACTGTAATGACATTTCTGATACGGACTCAAACTCGCTGTCACTCTTGAGAGCTGATTATAAATACGGGCCTAAAAGGAACTAACGCGGCCATTTTGACAGTTCTCTTCTCTCTGTATGCAAACACCCCGCCCACGTACTGTAGTTCCGTGACTCGGTTGATCTTGCTACCATATTAACTTATTGCAAGTTTTATGAAAAGAGCTGAAATTGAAACTCGCTCAAGAACTCAGCGCGGCTGGAACAAAAGGTAAATGACTAAAGTTGCAGTTTAGTTACCCTATGTTCAAAACTAGCTTACCGCCATACCTAGCGTACCATATTTTAATAGCTTGAAGAATTTATTTTAGATACCTATTAGAATTATTATGCAACACCGCTTACTGGTCCTGATTGCTTCATTAGAATGACGACAGGAAATATAAAGAGCAAGTCGCGTCGTTCAACGTCGATTTTAATTTAACCTCGCTCGGTACAGGCTGTGGTGCAGGACTCTGTCCTTGACAACGTTCTATTCAAATTGATTGCAGAATAAGGGCAGCAACACACACCTGTGTAACGTTTGGTGGCCGAACCTTCGGTCGTATACGACATACCAATCCGCCAACCGAACAGTCGTTTTTACGCGGATTCTTGTTCGGCGCGCTAAATGACGACCAATAATATGGCGCTATATAAGGTGTTATGGTAATACAGGATGTTAGCGGTAATGGTAACCATACAGGGTGGGGTAATGTGTACTCGACTGAAGATTCGGTTCGACCGAACCTTACGCAGGTGTGTTGTAGGCAATGCAAAACGCATTGTCAGCATGTTGAAAGGAACCTTCGGCGCCGAACGTTACGCAGGTGTGTTGCTGCCCTAATTTATTAATACACCTTTCTTTATTTTGTACCTATTAAGATATAAAATATTATGTGAGTCTATAAGCGGTCAGTACTAGCTTTTAAATTTAATATTTTTAGAGCACATGGTAGGTAATAGTATATATCCAAGGATAAAAGCTCTTTTATTTCATAATAAAATTCCTCGCGGCTAATGCTTTTTAGTTTTATGAATTAACTTTTAACTGAACCTAGCTTATCTGAGTTAACTCTTTACTGCAATTTTATTTTAATACCTTGACTTTTTTTTACGAAAAAAACACATTGATTTTAATTATGTAGTCGAAAGCCGATTGGTTCTGCGCTGAGCTGAGAGTACTGGGATCGATTTCCGATCGAGCAGTTAATTGAATAAAAAGTTAAATTTGTTTGTTCAACTCTCACACCCTACACTTGCTGTTTTTTCAGTTCCTCCGGGAAAGAGCCGCGCTGTTTATGTATGTAGGATGTATGATACAGAGAATCGCAGAAGTTAGTTATAGTTGTTCTTCTCCTTCTTCTTTTCCTTTTCGTATTGAGTAGATTTAGTTGTTTATTCGTCCATTCATTTAACTTTTTTACAATTGAACATCAATAGCGAACTACCTACTCCGTATATTAACGAACTCCGCGTGACGTCTTCCTTTGACACGTCACAAGAGGCGGCTGTAACAGGCATATTGAATCTCTATCCAATATAATACACGGCTCGTAAATTGTTCAATACACATCATAATTCAATTGTCGGGGAAATTGGCCCGCACTGTCAGCACGTGATTGAGGACTATTCGGATAGCGTGGATGAAATACCTATACCTACTATACCTACTTGTTACTGAAGGTAGCATCTACGAGTACCTATACAAAATTGTGTTCCGGATTTGGTTTTTAGAGTTCCGTAGTAGACATTAAATGTTGCACAAAATTAATTATGATATTAACGCTAAATCAAAATATGAAAGAGAATAACAATTTAAATATTTGGCTTCTTAAAATATTCAGGAATTATCGAACTTTGTGAACGATTATCCGCCAAATGGAACGCATCTCTTGACTAATAAGGCATAATATTGCCAGTTTTTTTACACTTTGATGATGTCAGCTGCTAGTATTAAAAGGTACCAAAAAATATTCGTACGTACCTTTTTAGAAAAATTCTATCAATGTTTAAAGGTCTCTAGTTACTACCTGGGCCTAGGTTCACTATACAACATGTAACATAAAGAGTATATGCATCGTGAAATGTGTGAATCTCTACACATGAAACTGAACAACTTTTCCTAAGGAACATATGTCGAAATACGAAAAAAAAAATTGACTTCCCATACTAAGTGCGCTATCAGCTGATGCGTTTTGTATGGAAGGTCAACTCTTTTTTTTTTCGTTTTTTGACCTATGTTCCTTAGGGAAAGTTGTTCAGTTTCATGGGTAGATTTACACATTTCTCGATGCATATACCCTTTCTGTTACACGTTGTATACTTTTATGACAAAATGTTATATGCAAATATTTCTTTTAAATGCTGCACCTCTAAAATTAGTTTTATCGTACAAACGCCTCGATATAGGAAAAAAACAATAAACCATTGACCATTGTACCTATAACGAACGAGATGTGCGGCGATGGAATAAATGGTGCAAATTGCTTCGTTAAGTTGCAGGTTGCACTTTTTATTGTTCTGTGCTATTTTTTGTGTTGCACCGTAAAATAACCACCGGAAAATATTCAGAATATAGTCCAATAAGGTTTACCTTTTTCACGTTCATATTAATTGTGTTTTTGCATTCATGTTTTCACCACGTCAGGGTGTGTGTGTGTGTGTGTGTGTGTGTGTGTGTGTGTGTGTGAGAGAGAGAGAGAGAGAGAGAGTTACTAAATCTTTCATTATTATTATTATAGAGCCACGTAACATGGCACATCTGCAAAATTATTTGCCACTTAGCCATATGACAAAGAAATCACGGCTAACCTTTTATAGTATCACAGGTCTAAAAAAAGCACATTTGGCGTAGAACCTATTAGCGTATGTTGTTTGGGCACTAAGTACAAGGTGTTTATTACCCGTTTTAGTTAGAGACGCTATTTATTTCCCAGGTACATTAGCGGTAGTTTTATACGTTACTTACAGTCGCGACATTATTATTTTATACTACACTTACGTTACGGTAGAGTACCTTTTAATGTAACTTTACGGCATGCATGTGAGGCTATGGATATGGAAGAATTTTAAGGCGTTACGTCTCTTTTGGGGTGGAAAGCGACCTACCACCTAGTGATCCGCCCCAGGCAACGGCATCTAAGGCTTGCATGTGAATAAGTCCAGCCGAACGTTCCCAACAGAGCGGTTGTAGGGTCCGCAAGGAGCCGCCTTGCTCGCGACCACCCCACACCACCGAAGTCAGGCGCCAAACAGCTTGCTGTGTCCCAGTCGGTGCTTGAGATTACCAGTGTGCCATAACAGACATTTTCTGGGTGAGCTCGCTCCATCGCCGACTCTGTCACTGTCATCCCTGACCTTGTGTCTAGAGTCAAAACCCATTTCTAATAAAAAAACATTATATCTGAATTCCCCTCTACACTTATATGTTTGTTCATGGTATGTGCAAACGATGATGCTCATCTTCCTTTATTTCTACTAAATGAAATTACCCAGGGTGAAACTTCAGTAATGTTTTGGTCCGAACCGACACCAATAGGTATATCGGAGGTGGTGAACTAGTTTCGAGTGTTCGTAATTTAACGAATCAGTGGTTTAACAAACCGAATCGTTGTTTACTTGTCGGCTACATCAGTTACTCACCTCTCTTCAAACTAATCCACACTAGGCACGTACGATAGGATACAGAGTGTAGAAAAATAAACTTAGAAATGTGTTACGTAAAGAAAAACAAAGAAAAAAAAAAACACTATAAGGGTGAGCTCTACACTTAGTTTTATAAATACAACGTTACAACAAACAAACAAACGCACATGTCCTACAGTAAAAATTCTTTCGTTGAATTGAAAAACAAACCATAATTTTAATTCGCCTTTATTTCTAACCACTTTCTAACGGAATGTCATCAATCAGTCTAGTCGACGTTCATATATAACGATCCAATCATATGTCACGCAGACTGAAGACTTTCTCGGGGACTTCTTTAAAAAGCTATGTAAGAGCTACTCAAACTATAATCCTTACCCATCCTGTCACTGTTCACCCTGTACGTTTGGACTAATTTAACATCGAACTTGTGTTTGCCTTGCGGTCAGAGTATTACTGGAAACTCTGTCCTGAAATTGTGCTACGAGAGAACAGTGATTACTCGGAATTTGTATTACTTATGTCCATACCGTACGATGTGTGAACTTCACAATTTGCAGTTCAGTTTCAAAGTACCTATTAGGTTCCGTGACGTGACTATAGAATACAAATTGTGCTAATAGAGGAGGTATACCTAACCAACTTAATTTTAAGATAAAAAAAAAAAGATTTCCTAGTCTTGGTAGACATTTTTTTTCTTCAATATATGGCAGTGACAACTGAGCATCTATAAGGATGAATTACAAGGCTGAATGATTGAAAAACTAAAGAATTTCTTGAAATAAAGTATCTTGAAAATGTAGCTACGCTTAACTGATCCCGCCATAAAGATTATGAGAAGCCATTTATTATTTTGTAATATTTTCTGAATATCTAATAGCTTTTACAATATTTTCCTGAAGTTACCAGCCAGTCTTTTTATATCAAAACTCTTTTCATGCCAGCATCTTTATTTTTTAATCAAGTACCTACAGAAACGCGATTTTTAAAATAAAGCATGAAATTCTCCATGAAAAAACTCAGAGGGAACGAATATTATTTAATTTTGGAATGGGTTGTAGTCTACTTCGCGTACAAAACAGATTTAACTTGGAAAAGTAATAAAATTAAAAGTCTAAGTCGTAGAATTTATGGACTGCAATTTTATTCCCGGGTCGTTCGGCTTTATTTGCTTAGATATAGAGTTTGTGGCAGTCAATCACAAAGTTCTGTAGCAGATATAGGTACAACTCACTGGGGGATGTACGTAATGAATGATTCAAATTTTGCACTTGGCAGACCTCTACCATGCTTATGTCTAACTCTACACAACGGCCGGTTATAAACGACTCGCTTTTTCCAAATAAGCTTTACGTAGAATCATCTAGAACTTTATTCATAAAACTGATATGATTTAAATTCAGTTTGACGTACAAAATAAACATAAAGCATGTTAACTAATGTTTCATTAGGCTTCATGGCTCTTAGCTACTCTTCCCGAACGTTTGCAGAAGCATGTAACTGCTTTGAAATATCGAGGTAACAATTAATATTTATTATTTTATTATTAACAGCCCGAGGTGTCCCACTGCAGGGCAAAGGCCTCCCTCCCCTTCTTCCATTCCTCCCTGTTTTGAGCCTTCTCTAACCAGTTTTGGGCGTATGCATCAAGCTCGTCACGCCATCTTTTTCTGGGACGACCTCGTGCTCGTCTCGCGTTAAGAGGGACCCAATGTGTAGTTCTTCCTGCCCAAAGTGCATCTGGCATCCTAGCGACATGTCCAGCCCAATCCCACTTAAGGGATGCTGCCTTCTGACCTACATCTACGATTTTTGTACGCGTTCGCAGCGTCGTGTTTCTTACTCGGTCGATTAACCTGACCCCGAGTATGCTGCGTCCAAAAGTCCAAACTCAGGGTTTGTCAAAGAAGTATGGAACAATTAATATAACCGCGGTAATAATCCCGTTTAAAAATAACAATTTAACAAACAAAAAACAACGAAAATCTCTAAAGCAGAGTCTGAGTTTGAGGACATCGATGGGCTGACAACCCGTCACATAGATAGACATACCTTTCAAAACTTTTCAGATAAAGCAAAAAGGCTACGCTCTACCAATGGATAGCCGTGACTTTATAAAGAAATCGCTTTCATCTGACCTGCCACGTACACGTAGGTATACGTGATAGAGTTAGCCCCTCGTTGCTCACGGTGACATGTGTGATGGTTTGTTCCGCACGCAAAGCAAAAAGGGTTACATACACGTGGTCACGTACATACACTCAAACTTTTCACATTAGTAAGTAGACGTACTTATAGGGTGGTAAACTTTAGCTCTTTTGTTTTCGCTTGATTGGTAATTAGAACTCCGTGAAATTATTAAAATACCGGATGTAAGAGACAGCGTACCGCAAAGTGATAGGAGTTGCTTGCAGTCAATGAAACTGGACAACCTTCACCAGGAAAAACTTGCTACGAAATTAGCGTGTTGGTGCATTCTTATAGTCACGCTTTTTTTCCTTACGGGCTAGATAGAGCATCAACGAGTGCATTTAAGGGCTTTGTTGCCACGTCTGATAAGCTTTTAGGGTATTTGAGAAAGAACTGTGTATTGGCAGCAGGGATGAGAAGCAGGTGAAGCGAGAAGCGGCTTCAGTCCAGTTTCAAAGCTATTTTTTTTGGTTATTCGCTCGTCCCATTTTACGTCACTTTCAGTTTATTATAAATTTATATAAAAGTTGCAAAACCGGATGAAACCGATCTGTTCATTGATTCATGTGTCCGGCTCTGACTTACTAAATATTCAGTTCCAACTGAGTGTAGGTATAAATTATTAACGATATTATAACTAGCATGTACCTATTTATAATATGATTCTCACCTCGTTTGGACAGATTTATTACTTCCCCTGTCTTTGATATTATTAAATTC